>VTFQ01000018.1:2459752-2654752 GCA_036281575.1 Ancherythroculter nigrocauda
ATGTTGGGCTGCTTTAGAGAAGAGGAAGAGTTGTTGTAGTAGAGTGTTGTTGACATGCCGTCATTTTACGCCGGACTGCTTCACAAACGAGGGTCAATTCAACACAAAAGATGAACATGACGGCACATGCTAGTGGATGAGTTGAATCAACTCCACAGCAACTACATCAATTTATCCACTAACCATTCAGAAACGTCTAAAAGTTGTAACTTCTTCCTGAGTCTCTCCATCAGTGTCGACTCCGGTTTGAACAATGTAAGGCTGAACACCGTCGTCATTTTGGCTGCGTGAGATTCTCCAGCTTTGTTGTTGTTGAGCTGTTAAAGCTCCGCCCTCTTCTGGAAAGGGGGCGGGAGCAGCAGCTCATTTGCATTTAAAGGGACACACACAAAACGGCGTGTTTTTGCTCACAAATAGGGGCAAATTTGACAAGCTATAATAAATGATCTGTGGGGGATTTGGAGCTGAAACTTCACATTCTGGAGACACCAGAGACTTATATTACATCTTGTGAAAGAGGCATAATAGGAGTTCATCCCTGTTAACGTAACGTCTTATGTCGCATTGCATACTGTTTTTTAGTGTCCCACTACAAACATTGACTTATTAGTCAAAAAGTCATTCATTCATGCAGTCTCAGTCTTAATTTTTTGACATCCCTAATCAATAAATGTTCAGTATATCAGCTTCAAGAGCTCATGCTCTGGCACACCGGTGGCAACAACAAAACAGGGCAATCTCACGCACTGAAAATGTCAGAAACTGTCAGTGCTGGCGTTCAGCCTTGTGTGTTTCAGAATTAACCTTGAAAATACCCTCGTTTGTGAAGCAGTCCGGCACAAAATGATTGCCGTAAACATATAAGGTTCATAATTCCTGTTTCATTTTGTCAACATATTAGTTTTTTAAGATCTCTTTTTAAATCAGAAAATACTGTCAACAGCCAGAAAAAAAGATTTGCCATGTTTTAGGAATAACTTGTATAAAATCAGGCAAATGATATAAACAAACCCCTCTGTAAAAACCTTCATAATATAAATAGGAATTAAACTGTAACATTTGCTGTATGTAAAGCTGCTGAAGTGGAGATTTTTTTTTTTTTTTTTTTTTGAAGATACAGTATGTATTATAATTGAAATCTATAAACACAAATAGAAAAAGTGCAATAAATTGAACACTTAAAGGGGACCTTTTGTGCCCTAAGATGTAATATAAGTCTCTGGTGTCCCCAGCCTGTGTCTGTGAAGTTTAAGTTCAAAATACCCCACAGAACATTTTTTATAGCATGTTAATATCGGCACTTTTTGAGTTTGAGCAAAAATGCACTCTTTTTGTGTGTGTCCCTTTAAATGCAAATGGGCTGCTGCTCCCGGCCCCCTTTCAAGCCGAGGGCGGAGCTTAAAGAGCTCATGCTCTGGCACACCGGTGGCAACAACAAAACAGGGCAATCTCACGCACTGAAAATGTCAGAAACTGTCAGTAGCAGCGTTCAGCCTTGTGTGTTTCAGAATTAACCTTGAAAATGCCCTCGTTTGTGAAGCAGTCTGATTGGCGCAAACATGTAAGACTTTACCGATTTTCTTCGGGACAGTTTGCATTAATCAAAGTTACTGTAAATCATGTCTTATTTTCTAAGAGAGTTTCTAAGTAATAGTTTCAAGACATCCAAAATTAAGCGATTACTTACTAAATGTTCCAAATATCATCATCAGATGGGACATTTGGGAAATCTTTACTCTCTCCAAACTGTCTTTGAAATGATCTGAGGAAGTTTCCCCTGTGGCTGTCTTCAGATCATGTCCTCAAACTAATGGATGGAGGGGGATGGTGCGCTCTGGATGAGGAAACTCGGCACGTCCGGAAGCTTTGGCTTTGTCTCCGGATTATAATGTTCCAGCAGATGTTCTGGTAAGAGAGACGGACTGAGAGAAAAGAAGGGTTTTATTCACTAATTCCTCAGGAAGGACTGTGAAGCTGATTGTTGTTTGCAGTGGTTACAGCAGATATATGTCTCTCTCATTCACCCGGTGCACACAGAAGGGAATGTTTATCATCAGCCTGTTGCCGGGGAAAGCAGTTTAATTACACGCTGAGATAATGTGTTCCTAAATAACCCTTTAGGAGGAACGTCAGCCTTGGAAACTTGGTGTCTGCAGAGCTTCATTCATGCAGAATTTAGTTTAAATATCAATCACATGGAGTGTTTTTGGGTTGTTTGCGTGCCAGATATTTTATTGCTTTTGTGGATGGAAAGTTAGTGAGGATTTGGCTGTGGTTTATGAGGTTAATTAAAAGGGTTTATAAACGCTGTAGAGAGTGAAATGGTTGGATTAGGGTCAGGATTGATTGTCTTATGTTTAGGTTCAATGGATCATAAAACTCACAGTTTGAATCATATTACGGTTTTTGATTTATTGGGTAATTTTTCAGATTAGCAAAAAATGCAACTTTTCTTTCAGTTTATTACTTAAAGCACACTTTAAGTACTTCACTACCGATTTCTTGAGAAAGATGTTATATTGGATCCGTGCATTCGGTTTTAAAGTGACAGCAGCCTATAAATACCTGCTGTTGTCTATCATTGATGCTAATCAAACAACAAAACACAGTTTAACAAAGATAAATCTATATTTAGAGGGGTCCTTGATTATGATTTCACTTTTTTAACTTGAGTTAGTGTGTAATGTTGCTGTTTGAGCATAAACAACATCTGCAAAGTTACGACACTCAAAGTTCAATGCAAAGGGAGATATTTTCACATTTTAAGGACTACAATGAGCTTCTTCCCGGGTTGGTGACATCACAAACCCCCAAATTTACATAAACCCCGCCCCTAAGAACACACAACAAAGGGGGCGGGGCCATGTTGGGCTGCTTTAGAGAAGAGGAAGTGTTGTTGTAGTAGGGTGTTGTTGTCATGCCGTCATTTTACGCCGGACTGCTTCACAAACGAGGGTCAATTCAACACAAAAGATGAACATGACGGCACATGCTAGTTGATGAGTTGAATTAACTCCACAGCAACTACATCAATTTATCCACTAACCATTCAGAAACGTCTAAAAGTGTAACTTCTTCCTGAGTCTCTCCATCAGTGTCGACTCCGGTTTTAAAAATGTAAGGCTGAACACCGTCGTCATTTTGGCTGCGTGAGATTCTCCAGCTTTGTTGTTGTTGAGCTGTTAAAGCTCCGCCCACTTCTGGAAAGGGGGCGGGAACAGCAGCTCATTTGCATTTAAAGGGACACACACAAAAATGGCGTGTTTTTGCTCACACCCAAATAGGGGCAAATTTGACAAGCTATGATAAATGATCTGTGGGGGATTTGGAGCTGAAACTTCACAGACACATTCTGGAGAAACTTATACTACATCTTGTGAAAGAGGCATAATAGGAGTTCATCCCTGTTAACGTAACGTCTTATGTCGCATTGCATGCTGTTTTTTAGCGTCCCACTACAAACATTGACTTATTAGTCAAAAAGTCATTCATTCATGCAGTCTTAGTTGATTTTTGAAATTAGAATTATTCGACATTCCTAATCAATAAATGTTCAATATATGATTGCATCAACACAACCCAACTTACAAAGTTGCAAATTTAACGTATGCAAAAAATTGGAATATTGCATAAAACATTGGCAAATAAAGCATCTCATGTGTTCAAGAAAACTAAATCATCACTTCCTGGAAAATTGGTGCAAAATATCAGTAATTAAAATGGAAGTTGCTGCAATCGCACTCCTTTTTTTTGTTGTTTTTTTCCTCCATCATAAATGAGTTGCGTCTCCGAGCGTCAGACGAAACGTAATAAAGGCTGTCATGTGATCTTAAGTTCGGATGCTGGTGTTTGGGAACACAATCGTGTGAGACGAGTTAAACCAAATCATTCCGATGACAGACTTTGACTCGGGCGTTTCAGAATCACCAAACCAACATTTGAGATGCTGCGATGCGACTGGTCCGCTGGTTAGTCCAGTTATCCAATCACAGCCTCTGCTGAGGCAAAGTCAGTTGCGGATTGAGGGATTTATTCAGTAAATGTGTTTCCATTGTAGTTTATGCATGTCTTTTTATTGGATGCATAGCACTAATTTGATTTAAAGTGACATTTCTGCAATTTTCCAAGAGTTTTCACTAGCCTCTTTTTACTCTCTTACTCTATTTTGCTGGTATTCAGTGCTGTGATAACTCAACTCAGTTTTCAAATAAGATGATTGTGGATGATTGTCTTATTTAATCGAGTTGAGCACAAGAGCTCTGTAGAGCATTGAGACGCGGGTACAAAGAAGCGTCTGTTAGCCGAACCCGAGCAGATTGTCAGCGGCGGCGAGCAGAGCTTCCTCACATTCAGTGTTCAGATCTCTCCATGAACTCTTTCATCAGCGGCTGAATGCTGAAGTGTTACAGGGTTGTAATGAGGGTTAAAGGAAGTGACTTCATCAATGAGTGATGCATCAGCCTGAGTGCTTCTCAAAACCTGTGGTTGTTTGGTGTATTACAAGATGCTTGAGGCCTTCAAGTACTAGTTGACCCAGAAGTGAAAATTTTATAATTTACTCACTCTCAAAATGACTTTCCTTCTTCAGTGGAACACAAAAGAGGATGTTTTAATTGTCATAATGAGGAATGAGGCTGTGGAGTTTCAAGAATGACGGAAAAAAGCACCATGAAAGTAGTTCATATGAATCATTCACTATATTTTGAGTCTGAAGCCATGCGATTGCTTTGTTTGTACAACAAAGATAAAAAAGGTCAAGTAACACATTGAATTAGCTGTGAAACTGTTGAAGTAGAAGGACTGAATGTTTGAATGTTTGAATTGAACATTAGTGCGAGCGAGGTTCATAAGCTGCGTCAAATGAGAATATTTCAGGGAAGAAATATTTTCAATTTTGGCCTGTTGACTTGGAATACAGCAGAAATAAGTCATATGAACTGCGTTTATACTTGTTTCTTTTAATGTATTTAATATTTTTTCCAGAATTTTTATCTTCTGAAACGTGTTGTGATTTATATTCCAAAGTGACTTAAGTCAAGTCAAGTCAAGTCACCTTCATTTATATAGCGCTTTTTACAATGCAGATTGTGTCAAAGCAGCTTTACATTGATAATTGGTATATAATTTTTCCTTTTAAAGAATAGTGTCAATGCAGGCAGATCAAAAGCACTGTTGAATAAATGTCAAGGATACTGTTGAATATCAAATGTCAAGTCAAATTAAATTAAATTAGGGCTGCACGATTAATCGTATTTTATCACGATAACGATATCTGCTTCTCTCGATTGATTTTAAATAATCGTCACGATATTGGCCCGCTCTATGAAAATGAACATAATTTGGAAATATTGGAAGTAATATTAGGAATTTCGCTGTTTTATCTTTTGAAGTTCCTAAAGGTTTTACCAGTTTTCATAATGTTGATCAGCTAGAAATGATTTTTCTTTGCTTTACGAATTTGCCGGGCAATTTGAATCTGGTTTGTCTTATTGCAAACGAATTGTGTTGCTTTAAAATCTAATGTGAATACATATTACAAAGCGCTCACCAAAACCATGTTTTGTATTGATTTACCATCTAACGAAGTTATCATAGTTGGTTAAATTTAAGTCTTTGTGCCACCTACAGGCCTTTCGGGTGAAGTGTAGGTTGGTAAAGAACTTGCAAAATAGCCATAGTTACATTACTCTTTTGATAGAATAAACATGATTAATAATCGTGATTATAATTTTGAGGAAACTGTGGCACTGGCTGTCGTGTCGATGATGTCTTCACAATGGATGATCTAGTCGACTATAATGCAATTATTGTCGATGAGAGATGTACGTGAGCGCAAGTTCCCAACATATTTTGGGTTCATTTTAAGCAAACAATACAGTAACTTTTAAACAGTTGAGTTGAATAAAACTACCCAGCAGATCGGGCAAACATTTAACTCAACCCAATCGCTGGGATTGTCCATTTTCAACCCAACTTTGGTTGTTTTTAGCCCAGCATTTTTTTAGAGTGTAGGATTTGTGACTAAACCTGTTCTTACCTGTCTAAAGGGAAAGGTGTAACCTGACAGCAGCATTTGTGTGTGTGTGTGTGTGTTAAACACAAATGGCTGGAATGTCTGTAGTCTCACTGCCAAGCAGTTTCTATTTTAGCTGAGCAGCTCATACTAGAAGAACATACTGCTCTCTTTTGTGAGGAAACAGACAGAGAGTGAGTGGAAAAAAACAGAGGAATGTGCTTTGAATCTGATCTGACATCATCCGCCGCTGCTGCTGATTCGTCCGAACATGAATCCTGCGCTTGATTGCTGAGGCAAACATTACTATTACTGTATTGTTCATGTTCAGGGTTAGTGATTTGAATAAACCTCCTAAAGGATTAGTTCAGTTCAGAATTAAAATTTCCTGATAATTTACTCACCCCCATGTCATTTAAGATGTTCATGTCTTTCTTTCTTCAGTTGAAAAGAAAACGTTTTTTTATTGGATTTTTTTCTCCATATAGTGGACTTCACTGGGGTTCAACGGGTTGAAATGTCAGTTTCAAAGAGCTCTACATGATCCCAGACGAGGAATAAGAGTCTTATCTAGAGAAACCATCACTCATTTTCTAATAAAAAATAAAAATGTATATGCTTTTTAAGCACATCTTGCACTGCTCTCCCTCTGCACTGCATGACGTAATCATGTTGGAAAGGTCACGGAAGTACCGATCCAGTGTTTATAAAGCGAACATGCAAAGATTAACTCAAACGGCCTTTACAAAAAAGGTAAAACGGTGATGTTGGATGATTTTGAACATGGAAGAGAAAATGAGTTTTTCGCCCTACCGCGGTACTTCCACCTACGTCTCGTGTGACCTTTCCAACATGATTACGTCATGCATGGAGTAGTGCAAGACAAGCATTTGTGGTTAAAAAGCATATAATTTTTATTTATTTTAGAAAATGGCTGATGGTTTCTCTAGATAAGACTCTTATTCCTCGTCTGGGATCATGTAGAGCTCTTTGAAACTGACATTTCAACCCGTTGAACCCCAGTGAAGTTCACTATATGGAGAAAAATCCAATAAAATGTTTTTTTCTTTTCAACTGAAGAAAGACATAAACATCTTGAATGACATGGGGGTGAGTAAATCATCAGGAAATTTGAAATAGTAAACTAATCCTTTAAGTATTAAGCAGACATGCATGATTCCTTAAACTGTGTAATTGACTTAAACTGAAAGAGGGAAATGAGGCATATTTAGAGACCAGAATATCACAGAACTTCAGATTTGCATCACATTACAGAAGTAAAACATCTTGTGAATGCTGTTTCTAGTTTACTTTAATATGCCGAGGATCATACAGAGTTGCGTAACATCAGTGAGCTAATTTTGGAAGAAAAAGACGTTGAACGTGGCTTTGAGTTTTGTAAGTGAGATCACATTGCCAACCGCCGATGCTGGAGAGGAACCAAACATGAAGTCATCTGGATGACAGCAGACCTGTTCGGTGCGTGTCTGTCATTATCTGAAATAAATACTGACTCATAAGAGTGGGCTGTTGAAATGAGCCAGAATTAGCGGTCACGTCGCAGTGTTTCATGAGCTGGGTTTGTCTCTTAAGTTGTGTCTTTTGCGTTGGGAATTAATTACTGTAAAAATACTGCAACCAAATGATTTTCATGTCATTGAACATCTTTCGAATCAAGTTACAACAGTCAAAGTTCGCTCAAAAATCGCTTTTTAATGGCCGGTAGGGGCTACAATGAGCTTCTTTCCGGGTTGGTGACATCACTAAACCTAAAATTTACATAAACCCCGCCCCCGAGAACACGCAAAAAAGGGGGCGGGGCCATGTTGGGTTGCTTTAGAGAAGAGGAAGAGTTGTTGTAGTATTTCATTCGTGATTTTACGCCGGACTGCTTCACAAACGAGGGTCAATTCAACACAAAAGATGAACATGACGGCACATGCTAGTGGATGAGTTGAATCAACTCCACAGCAACTACATCAATTTATCCACTAACCATTCAGAAACGTCTAAAAGTTGTAACTTCTTCCTGAGTCTCTCCATCAGTGTCGACTCCGGTTTGAACAATGTAAGGCTGAACACCGTCGTCATTTTGGCTGCGTGAGATTCTCCAGCTTTGTTGTTGTTGAGCTGTTAAAGCTCCGCCCTCTTCTGGAAAGGGGGCGGGAGCAGCAGCTCATTTGCATTTAAAGGGACACACACAAAAATGGCGTGTTTTTGCTCACACCCAAATAGGGGCAAATTTGACAAGCTATAATAAATGATCTGTGGGGGATTTTGAGCTGAAACTTCACAGACACATTCTGGAGAAACTTATATTACATCTTGTGAAAGGGGCATTACAGGTCCTCTTTAAATGATGGCATGTAGTTACGGTTTTGTTGTAATAAATTCATGCATTCTGGAAAGTAAACTTAGCGCTGTTCCATTTCAGATGATCTTCATGTTTGAGAGCGTGTTGTGATTTGTGCCGTATGGTTTATACATGTATTTATTAAGTGTGTTTTGTGTGTATGTTCACTGCAGGTGGGCAAAGAGACAGTTCAGACCACTGAGGATGCCATCATGAGGAGAGACATGCCTCCTGCCTTTATCAAGTAAGAGACTGTGTGTGTGTGTGTGTGTGTGTGTTGTTTGTTGAGAGAGGAAGTGCTCTAATGCAGGTGTGTTGACTAATAAATCAGGTGCAGACATGCTGGAGCAGCTGCGCTCATGAGCAAACACAACTACACCTCCTGAGAGGATCACTGGAGCTCTTTCACATGTTATTGCCTCAGAACGCACACAAAACCTTGAGTTATGGAAAATAGATCATTTGTTATTGTTGTTCACACTGAAATCGTTTTGCACCCACAAGAGTTGGCGACTTGAGGTGAAATCCGCAACGTGCAACAAAGTATCAGTCTGATGATGCATATCTCTGCTCTCATTGGTTGGCCCTGCAGCTAATTTGCATAACAATAACTTTTACTCAACTTAAAGGCATAATTCACACACAAATGCCACGAACCGTGACGTTCCAAACCCGTACGACACAAAATGAGTCTTTTATAAAACGGACAAAAAGCACAATGAAAATGCTAGGGTTGTTTAAGGGAATAACTAAATAAAGTAAAACCGGAAATAGCCATATTTAACAAACAGCAGATTAGAACCCACAATTCAACCTCAACCTCAAACCCTGCTCCATAAGTACTGGTTCACAGAGAGTTTGAGTTTGTTGTTGCTCATCTGAAAGCCCACAAATATGCTGTTTTTGTAGGTCATTGTCAGCTGTTTAGCGTTTACTCAGATGTTGAGTCATTCTTGTTGTAATCAAACTTGATTTATTTACAATAATGATCCCTTCTACGAGTCCAAAAGGCTTTAGCTTTTAACAAAGATGGAGACGAGATGTTCTTGTGCAGCTGCATCGATCCTGAAGCTCCTGTGAGTCACACATGAATTCATTCTGCTGTGCTCAGGGAGAACGTATGGATTACTGGAAACACTGACACACACATAATGAACAACCTGCTGTATGTTTCCTCTCTAAATATAGTTTCTGTTCATGTGTGGCCTGATGCATTAATGCTGATTAACATTCACATGCATTACTGGAGCCTTCACATCTCCCTGCCGCACACACACACACACACACACACATTCATGACCTTGCTGTCCTGTAACTCACACACACACACACACACACACACACAGCTGCAGTCTGTCACAGAGAAATATGACACCAGTCTCCATCCTGCAACTACAACAAAACCCTCCTGATGACAGTCGGACACAGATGAATAAGGATGTGTGTGTCTGTGTGTGTGTCTGTGTGTGTCTCTGTGTGTGTCTGTGTGTGCCTAATAAGTCACTACTGTGTGATCTAGGGATGCTGAGCTGTGAATGGAAACACATCCATGTGGGACAGACAGTGTTGGGGAGTAATGAACTAAAAATAAATACAATAAAGTATCGTAACATGTAGATGCAAATGTAAACATCCAGAACATCCAACAAATGTAAACAAGTTACAATATCTAATGCAACAAAGCTACGCATTGTAATGCTACAAAGTTACACATTATAATGCAACAAAACTATGACATCTAATGCTACAAAGTTCCGATATCTAATGCAACAAAGTTATGATATTTAATGCAACAAAGTTATGATATTTAATGCAACAAAGTTACGATATCTCATGCAACAAAGTTACGATATCTAATGCAACAAAGTTACGATATCTAATGCCACAAAGTTACGATATCTAATGCCACAAAGTTACGATATCTAATGCTACAAAGTTACGATATCTAATGCCACAAAGTTACGATATCTAATGCCACAAAGTTACGATATCTAATGCAACAAAGTTACGATATCTAATGCAACAAAGTTATGATATCTAATGCTACAAAGTTACGCATTGTAATGCAACAAAAATTATGACATCTAATGCAACAAAGTTACGATATCATGCTACAAAGTTACGATATCTAATGCAACAAAGTTACGATATCTAATGCAACAAAGTTATGATATCATGCTACAAAGTTACGATATCTAATGCAACAATGTTACGAAATCTAATGCTACAAAGTTACGATATCTAATGCTACAAAGTTGTGATATCTAATGCTACAAAGTTACGATATCTAATGCAACAATGTTACGAAATCTAATGCTACAAAGTTACGATATCTAATGCAACAATGTTACGAAATCTAATGCTACAAAGTTACGATATCTAATGCTACAAAGTTGTGATATCTCATGCAACAAAGTTACGATATCTAATGCAACAAAGTTACAATATCATGCTACAAAGTTACGATATCTAATGCAACAACGTTACGATATCTAATGCTACAAAGTTACGATATCTCATGCAACAAAGTTACGATATCTCATGCAACAAAGTTACAATATCTAATGCTACAAAGTAATGCATTGTAATGCAACAAAGTTACGATATCTAATGCAACAAAGTTACGATATCTAATGCAACAAAGTTACGATATCTAATGCAACAAAGTTACAATATCTAATGCAACAAAGTTACTATATCTAATGCTACAAAGTTACGCATTGTAATGCAACAAAATTATGACATCTAATGCAACAAAGTTACAATATCATGCTACAAAGTTACGATATCTAATGCAACAACGTTACGATATCTAATGCTACAAAGTTACGATATCTAATGCCACAAAGTTGCGATATCTCATGCAACAAAGTTGTGATATCTCATGCAACAAAGTTACGATATCTCATGCAACAAAGTTACGATATCTCACGCAACAAAGTTACGATATCTAATGCTACAAAGTTACGATATCTCATGCAACAAAGTTACGATATCTCATGCAACAAAGTTACAATATCTAATGCTACAAAGTTACGCATTGTAATGCAACGAAGTTACAATATCTAATGCAACAAATCAGCATATTAGAATGATTTCTGAAGGATCATGTGACACTGAAGACTGGAGTAATGATGCTGAAAATTCAGCTTTGATCACAGGAATAAATTACAGTTTACTATATATTCACATAGAAAACAGCTATTTTAATTTGTAATAATATTTCATATTTTTACTGTATTTTTGATCAAATAAATTGAGCCTTGGTGAGCAAAAGGGACCCTCACCATTTTTGGAAAAGCAGTGTACATTGCTAAAAACAAAAATGAATCATTCTTTTGTGGTGGAGCCAATATAATGTTGGCAGTGCAAATAACCGGCTTGCAGAAAAAAATCCTTATTGTTGAGATCTGAGTGTGAGAAAGGCAGTAACTTACAATCTGTCTCTCTGTGTTGTGTTGTTCTCTGTAGGGTTGAGAATGCATGCACTAAACTGGTGCAGGCCGCTCAGATGTTGAAGGCCGACCCGTATTCTGTCCAAGCCAGAGATTATCTGATCGACGGTTCCCGCGGGATCCTCTCCGGCACCTCTGACCTGCTGCTGACGTTTGATGAGGCCGAGGCACGATGCATTTAATACAATTTAATGGATTATTCCTCTGGGTTTGAGTTTGTGCATCGGTACTGACAGAATCTCTGCTCTCTTTCCTGATCTCAGGTCCGTAAAATCATCCGTGTGTGTAAAGGGATTCTGGAGTATCTGACAGTCGCTGAGGTGGTGGAGTCGATGGAAGATTTGATTACTTACACCAAGAACCTGGGACCAGGTCAGGATAGAAGTTATTTTAAAGGGGACCTATTTTGCTCCTTTTTCCAGGTGTAAAATAAGTCCCCAGAATGTGTCTGTGAAGTTTCAGCCCAAAATACCCCACAGATCATTTATTATAGCATGTTGTAATTGCTTATTTTTGAGTGGAAGGAAAAACATGCTGTTTTTGTGCATGATACACACAAGGCCGAAAGTCGAAAGTTTGTGCCAGTCTGTAGATTTTGGGCAGTCGGAGTTGACAGATTTGACAGAAAATCACATAATGCATGATGGCCGCAGACTCTGATTCCATCCAATCTGAGGATATCAAAACATGTTTGATATTTTGAGCCGATTTTAGAACACATATCTGTTTTTAAAAGTCGTGTATTGTATTCCAGGTTAATCAGTGCCAGTTTACCAGATGAAAGCATCACTGTATTTTTGCTTCCACAGGCATGACGAAGATGGCCAAGATGATTGATGAGCGACAGCAGGAGTTAACTCATCAGGAGCACAGAGTCATGCTGGTCAACTCCATGAACACCGTGAAGGAGCTGCTGCCCGTTCTCATCTCAGGTCTGACCTCTGACCTCGTTAAGCTACAGCTCTTCCAATACCTCACACTTCACTATTAAACACTGTCAGTTTAAAATGCTGTTATTAGTGTGACAATTACCAGCATTAGTGATGTTAGTCGAAAGCTTTTAATGCATTAGAAGTGCACAATATACAGTACTGTTCAAAAGTTTAGAGTTTGTCGAATTAGTTGCATTATATGGATTTAATATGTTGAAAATAAATAATCAGTAATATTTTGCATTGTCTGCTGTTGTTTTCTTGCAAATTAATGAATTTATAAATTAAATTAATAAATTCTGACTTTTTATCTCACAGTTCTGACTTTATAATTTGCAATTCTGACTTTATAACTCGCAATTCTGACTTTATAACACGCAATTCTGACTTTATAACTCGCAATTCTGACTTTATATCTCGCAATTCTGACTTTATATCTCGCAATTCTGACTTTACAACTCGCAATTCTGACTTTGTAACTCGCAATTCCGACTTTATATCTTGCAATTCTGACTTGATAACATGCAATTCTGACTTTATATCTTGCAATTCTGACTTTACAACTCGCAATTCTGACTTTGTAACTCGCAATTCTGACTTTATATCTTGCAATTCTGACTTTACAACTTGCAATTCTGACTTTGTAACTCGCAATTCTGACTTTGTGTCTTGCAATTCTGACTTTATATCTTGCAATTCCGACTTTACAACTTGCAATTCTGACTTTGTAACTCGCAATTCCGACTTTATATCTCCCAATTCCGACTTTATATCACACAATTCTGACTTTATATCTTGCAATTCTGACTTTACAACTTGCAATTCTGACTTTGTAACTCGCAATTCCGACTTTATATCTCCCAATTCCGACTTTATATCACACAATTCTGACTTTATATCTTGCAATTCTGACTTTACAACTTGCAATTCTGACTTTGTAACTCGCAATTCCGACTTTATAACACGCGATTCTGACTTTGTGTCTCGCGATTCCGACTTTATAACATGCGATTCTGACTTTACAACTTGCAATTCCGACATTGTAACTCGCAATTCCGACTTTATATCTCGCAATTCCGACTTTATAACACGCAATTCTGACTTTATATCTTGCAATTCTGACTTTACAACTTGCAATTCTGACTTTGTAACTCGCAATTCCGACTTTATATCTCGCAATTCCGACTTTATAACACGCAATTCTGACTTTATATCTTGCAATTCTGACTTTATAACTTGCAATTCTGACTTTGTAACTCGCAATTCCGACTTTATATCTTGCAATTCCGACTTTATATCTCAGTTCTGACTTTATATCTTGCAATTCTGACTTTAAACCTCACAATTCCGACTTTGTAACTCGCAATTCCGACTTTATATCTTGCAATTCCGACTTTATAACACGCAATTCTGACTTTATATCTTGCAATTCTGACTTTACAACTTGCAATTCTGACTTTGTAACTTGCAATTCTGACTTTATATCTTGCAATTCTGACTTTGTAACTTGCAATTCCGACTTTATAACTCGCAATTCCGACTTTATAACTCGCAATTCCGACTTTATAACACGCGATTCCGACTTTATAACATGCGATTCCGACTTTACAACTTGCAATTCTGACTTTGTAACTCGCAATTCCGACTTTATATCTTGCAATTCTGACTTTACAACTTGCAATTCTGACTTTGTAACTCGCAATTCCGACTTTATAACTCGCAATTCCGACTTTATATCTCGCAATTCCGACTTTATAACACGCAATTCTGACTTTACAACTTGCAATTCTGTCTTTGTAACTCGCAATTCCGACTTTATATCTCGCAATTCCGACTTTATAACACGCAATTCTGACTTTATATCTTGAAATTCTGACTTTATAACTTGCAATTCTGACTTTGTAACTCGCAATTCCGACTTTATATCTTGCAATTCCGACTTTATATCTCAGTTCTGACTTTATATCTTGCTATTCTGACTTTAAACCTCACAATTCCGACTTTATATCTCGCAATTCTGACTTTGTAACTCGCAATTCCGACTTTATATCTTGCAATTCCGACTTTATAACACGCAATTCTGACTTTATATCTTGCAATTCTGACTTTACAACTTGCAATTCTGACTTTGTAACTTGCAATTCTGACTTTATATCTTGCAATTCTGACTTTGCAACTCGCAATTCTGACTTTGTAACTCACAATTCCGACTTTATAACTCGCAATTCCGACTTTATAACTCGCAATTCCGACTTTATAACACGCGATTCCGACTTTGTGTCTCGCGATTCCGACTTTATATCTCGCATTTCCGACTTTATAACACGCAATTCTGACTTTATATCTCGCAATTCCGACTTTATAACACGCAATTCTGACTTTATAACTCGCAATTCCGACTTTATAACTCGCAATTCCGACTTTATAACACGCGATTCCGACTTTGTGTCTCGCGATTCCGACTTTATAACATGCGATTCCGACTTTACGACTTGCAATTCTGACTTTGTAACTCGCAATTCCGACTTTATATCTCGCAATTCCGACTTTATAACTCGCAATTCTGACTTTATAACACGCAATTCTGACTTTATATCTTGCAATTCTGACTTTATAACTTTATTACTTTACATTGTATTATTTCACTATTTTTACTGAATTTTTGATCAAATAAATGCATAAGAGGCCTCTATTTCAAAAACAAAATATTCTTACCGACCCCAAAATTTTTAATGATATTGCATCAGCAAATCAAACTTGAATCAGAGTTTGCAGTAGATGAGTAGTTTATTGCTGTGAATCTCACTGTATCTGATGCCGTTTATCTCACGCAGGCATTAAGATCTTCGTAACGACCAGGACGTCTCAGGGGAAGGGTGTGGAGGAGGCGCTGAAGAACAGGAACTTCACCGTGGAGAAGATGAGCGCAGAGATCAATGAGATCATCCGCGTGCTGCAGCTCACATCCTGGGACGAGGACGCCTGGGCCAATAAGGTGTGTGAGAGGGCGAAGGTTGCCGTGTCTTCATGTGCATGCCTCACACATGCACAGATTTACTGTCTGCTCACACGTGTGCACGGATCTTTGCCATTACATTATTTATCATGCATATTACATCACACACGTGCATGCACATGCATTCTAGTGTTCTAAACATGAAAGATTTAACAGAAGAATTTTAAATTGAAGGGTGAAATGTGTAAATACAGATATGTGTGTGTGTGTGTGTGTCTTGCATTGTACTTTGTGTGTTTTGAGCTGGTTTTCTGGCTGAAGATTTTGGCTGGAATGGGCATGTGCAAACAATAACAAACATAAATCATAAATCAACTGGACTCAAAGTTTCAGAAGTCCATGGACTAAAAATAAATTTGTTGCCTCAAACATGCATCTAAAAGGGTTTTTGCTTGCATGTTCTTGAGAGAGGATAAAGGATGTGGTTTAACTGTGTTTGAATTGAACGTAGAAACCTGGAGAGCTTTTTCAGAGCTGCAGACACTGAATTGCATGCATGAAAATATCAGCATATCACACTCTTAAAAGCTTCTCAAATCTGTGAATCAATCTTACAAAAGCAATCCACAGCAAAATCCAAAGATATAATATTTGTCTTAAAGGAATATATCAAGATTTTATGCTTTTTTTTGGATAATTATTTTTATGACAATTTTGTTCATTTGTCTGGACGTTGTCATTTTGTTTTTTGTAATTAGTAGTACTTGACTAACAACCGCCTAGTAACACCCTAGCAACCACCCAGAATACCCTTGCGCAACCACCTTGTAATGCCATAGCAACCACCCAGAATACCTTAGCATCTACATAGCAACACCCTAGCATCCATCCAGGTTACCATAGCAACCACCTAGCAACACCCTAATAATCACCCAGAACACCCTAGCTACCGCCTAGCAACACCTTAGCGGCAACCCAGAACACCTTAGCAACTGCCTAGCAACACATGTTTATTTTATAATTTTGGATGTACAGCACATCTGTTGTTTTACATGTGCTCTAGAAATAAACTTGACTTTGACATTAGCAACTGCCTAGCAACACCCTAGTAACTGCCTAGAAACACCCTAACAACAACCCAGAACACCTTAGCAACCGCCTAGCAACACCCTAGCAATGATGACCCAGAACACCTTAAATTTTCATTGCACAACATTTAGGGGAAATACACGCTAAATTGTCATGAAAATAATGTCACAATGCTAAAAATATTAACAGTCCTAATATAGACTTCAGAATAATATTTATAATTTTGTGGATGAAAAACTGATGTTTTGTGGGATTTATTCCTGTGTTTTGGGGAAGTGAGTGTTTCTGGGAAGGCTGAAGCTTTCAGATGTGGGTTTTATGAGAACTAGGCTTGTGGTTGTGGATTTTCGGTGTTTTTATTTATTTGTTTTTCATCTCTTCTCACTCGTTCTTGTTAAAAGTTGTGTTTTGTTTCTCCTCTCTTGGTTTGTTTTCCTCCCGCTGTAGAAGGTAAGATCTGTGCGCATGCTCTCTCGCCGTGTGTTAGCAGGTGTCGCTCGGCCTCGCTTACATGTGATGAGATTCAGAGTGAAGTGACGTCCCGTCGCTCGTGTGTGATGCTAACAGAATGGAGCTGCGCTCGAAGGGAAATACGACGTTTAGATGATCTCACGCGTTTGTCATGCTTTTCTTTTCATAATCGCCATCACAGAAATCAAGAAACGTTTCCTTTTCCAGTGTCAAGTCATCTAAAATATGAAAAAAGTGCCTTTTAAATTACATTATTGAGTCGTCATCATTTATACTTTTTTTTTTTGTCATTTTATTTTATGTTAGTTTAATAATAGTTTAATTATATAGCTAATATGGGAAGATACATAGAACCAAAAATAGTTAAATCAATGAATTAAAAATAAATTAGGCATAAAAACAATATTATTTATTGAGTGTTTTCTGCATTTTTTAAGGATGGACAAAATAGAAATATTGAGGGATATGTATACTACTGTTCAATTGTTTGGGGTTTGGTAAGATTTTTTATACGTTTCTCCTGCTCATCAAAGCTGCATTTATTTGATAAAAAATGGTGAAATATTATTACAATTTAAAATAGCTGTTTTCTGTGTGAATATGTAACAAACTGTAATTTATTCCAGTGATCAAAGCTGAATTTTCAGCATCATTACTCCAGTCTTCAGTGTCACATGATCCTTCAGAAATCATTCTGATATGATGATTTGATGCTCAAGAAACATTTATGATTATTATCAATGTTGAAAACAGTTGTGCTGCTTCAGTTTTCTATGGAAGCTTGTTTCTGCCACTGAATAAAAAATAAAAAAGTAATTGCGACTTATTATCTCACAATTATGACTTTTTTCTCAGAATTGCGAGATATAAAGTCATAATTGCAAGATATAAACTAAATTGCGAGTTATAAAGTCATAATTGTGAGATATAAAATAAATTGCGAGTTATAGTCACAATTGCGAGTTATAAAGTCATAATTGCGAGATATAAACTAAATTGCGAATTATAGTCACAATTGCGAGTTATAAAGTCATAGTTGCTAGATATAAACTAAATTGCGAGTTATAGTCACAATTGCGAGTTATAGTCACAATTGTGAGTTATAAAGTCATAATTGCGAGATATAAACTAAATTGCGAGTTATAGTCACAATTGCGAGTTATAAAGTCATAATTGCGAGATATAAACTAAATTGCGAGTTATAGTCACAATTGCGAGTTATAAAGTCATAATTGCGAGATATAAACTAAATTGCGAGTTATAATCACAATTGCGAGTTATAGTCACAATTGCGAGTTATAAAGTCATAATTGCGAGATGTAAACTAAATTGCGAGTTATAAAGTCATAATTGCGAGATGTAAACTAAATTGCGAGTTATAAAGTCATAATTGCGAGATATAAACTAAATTGCGAGTTATAGTCACAATTGCGAGTTATAGTCACAATTGCGAGTTATAAAGTCATAATTGCGAGATGTAAACTAAATTGCGAGTTATAAAGTCATAATTGCGAGATATAAACTAAATTGCGAGTTATAGTCACAATTGCGAGTTATAGTCACAATTGCGAGTTATAAAGTCATAATTGCGAGATGTAAACTAAATTGCGAGTTATAAAGTCATAATTGCGAGATATAAACTAAATTGCGAGTTATAGTCACAATTGCGAGTTATAGTCACAATTGCGAGTTATAAAGTCATAATTGCGAGATGTAAACTAAATTGCGAGTTATAAAGTCATAATTGCGAGATATAAACTAAATTGCGAGTTATAGTCACAATTGCGAGTTATAGTCACAATTGCGAGTTATAAAGTCATAATTGCGAGATGTAAACTAAATTGTGAGTTATAAAGTCATAATTGCGAGATATAAACTAAATTGCGAGTTATAGTCACAATTGCGAGTTATAAAGTCATAATTGCGAGATGTAAACTAAATTGCGAGTTATAAAGTCATAATTGCGAGATATAAACTAAATTGCGAGTTATAGTCACAATTGCGAGTTATAAAGTCATAATTGCGAGATGTAAACTAATTGCGAGTTATAAAGTCATAATTGCGAGATATAAACTAAATTGCGAGTTATAGTCACAATTGCAAGTTATAAAGTCATAATTGCGAGATGTAAACTAAATTTGCGAGTTATAAAGTCATAGTTGCGAGATATAAACTAAATTGCGAGTTATAAAGTCATAGTTGCGAGATATAAACTAAATTGCGAGTTATAAAGTCGTATTCTGAGGGAAAAAAATGACTTTTTTTCTCAGAATTGCAAGTTTATATTTCACAATTCTGACTTTATAACTCACAGTTGTGACTTTATATCATGCAATTGTGAGAAAAAAAGTCAGAATTGTGATAATTCGCAATTATCCTTTATTTTTTTTTATTCTGAGCTTCCAAATATTTCTATGGAAACCGTGATACATTTTATTTTTCAGGATTCTCTGATAAATAGAAAGTTCAAAAGCATTTATTTGAAATAGTAAAGACATTTATAATGTTACAAAAGATTTGTCACTTTTGATTAATTTAATGCATCTTTTGCATTAATTAATGCATTTATATAACTTTATTATAATTTTATATATGTATATTTATATATTTATATATATATATTTAAATTAAAATTATATAAAAAATATAATTATATTTATAAAATTATAATTATAAAATTATATAAAAAATATAATTTTATAATATAAATATAAATTTTAATTTATATATATATATATATATATATATATATATATATATATATATATATAATTTATATTCATATTATAAATCATTTTAAATATGATGTAATTTAATGTATTTTATTAAAAAATTATATAAAATTATAACATGCAGTAGAAACAATGGATAACTACAAGATTGATCTTATTAAGCAAACATACAGTACAGAGTGTTTAACACTGGAGAAGGAAGCAGAGGTTTGTGCCGTGCTGGACTCACCGATGGCTCCGTTTAATGTGTCCAGTGTGTCTGTCCTGCTGTAATGTGAGCAGCACTAATCTGTCTTGTGTTTCTTTCTGCAAAGTGTTTGTGTGTGTTTAATCTTGAACTGTTCTGAGATCCTGTTTCTGTCTGAAGTGTTATAATAATACTCTGTATGTGTGAATGTGTGTGTGAATGCAGTCTCTCTCTCATCACTGTAAGTATTCACTATAATAATAATAATTTAAAACTCTAATATTGTCAGAATGAAGTGCTGACTAATACCAGTTACCTGAGCTGACCAGCTTTGGTCATTTCCTGACCTCCCACCATCATCCTGCCTCCGCTCTCTTTACCTCCAGTGTAATCTGATGAAGGAATCTGCTTAAACCAGCCCTATTTGCTGCTCTCATCTGGTTTAAGCTGGTTTATCTGATCTCTCTGTGCCCTAAATCTCTCTATCTGAGCCCAGAAACCCACCTTAGACTGGTTTAAGATGTTTTATAAGCAGGGTACCATCAATAAATGTGTAAAAAAAAATGAACCTAGACACAGACGATACATAGTCCAGGATTTCAGAAGAAGCTGGTCTGGTCATTGGCAGCATGTGTTGAGCTTTGGTATGTGTGAGTGTGTTTCTTCATGAGAGGAACTTTGAGGTTTGTGGGTTTTAGTCTGACGCTACAAAAGTGTTAAAACAGCTCATCTCTGAGGATGTAATGTGATGCACTTGAGATGGACTGAAAATGTGTTGCACCATCAGCCATCAGAATCAATCACACAGTTGTGTGCGTGTGTGTGTGTGTGTGTGTGCGTGTGTGTGTGATGACAAACTGTGTGAATCAGCATTAGGAAACGGCAGCTGGCGATTCTTAACCAAAAAAGGACATACTACTAACTCTCTCTCAGTTCAGTAAACTCTCAACTCATTTAAGTAAATTCAGTTCAGTTCAATTTGCTATATTGCACTATAATCACACAGGAAGTCAAAGTGTCCAATTCTTATTTATGAAAACAGTTTTAGTTTTTATATTTAATTTAATTTTATGTATTTCTTATGTAATTTATGATTACAATTTTATTATAAATGTATTTTTATTTATGTAATTAGGGTCAGGGTTAGGTTAGGGTTAAATTGAATTAAATAATTAAATTTAATCTAATCATTTAATGCATTTAATTTAATCTATATCATATAATTTTTTTATGTATATATATATATATATGCACACATATATATGCAATAATATATTATATATATATATATATATATATATATATATATATATATATATATATATATATATATATATGCAAGTCACTCAGATCACAATTTAGCTAGATATTTGACATATATATATATATATATATATATATATATATATATATATATATATATATATATATATATATATATATATATATATATATATATATATATATATATATATATATATCTAAGGTTCAGTAAAGCTCACATTTAATGACAAATGTCTAGCTAAATTGTGATCTGAGTGACTTGCATTTTCAAAAACCAGATACAGATGAGTTCATTGAGGTCGTGCTTATTAATAAATCACACAGATATCTGACAAAATAAGAGCAGCCACACTCCACCAGACTCACAGGACGTCCTGATGTGAGATTTGACGTGTTTGAATGTGTGTTTTATTCTGTGTGGATGTCTCTGCAGGACACCGAGGCCATGAAGAGAGCGCTGGCTCTGATCGACTCCAAAATGGCCCAGGCGAAGAACTGGCTCCGAGACCCGCACGCCCAGCCAGGTGCGTTTCTGTCAACACGTCCCATCAAATAATCAGATGTTGAAAGTGTCAGTTTGCTGATGTCGTGGCGTTGCAGGTGACGCGGGCGAACAGGCCATTCGTCAGATCCTGGACGAGGCGGGTAAAGTAGGTGAACTCTGCGCTGGGAAAGAGAGACGAGACATTGTGGGAACAGCCAAAACACTTGGACAGATCACGGAGCAGGTGTCTGAGATGCGGGCCAGGTATGTCGACCCGTCGGGAGGATGAGTTTAAACCCCAGGGCCCATTTGCATGAACTTAGCTTCTATGTTAAAGGTGCAGTAAGTAATTTCCACCCCTCCCTTCATTGCTCCGCCCCTGAAATGCACATATGGATGTTTCTTTATCATAGCTGAAGCACAACAAAATAATGATTTGTGATAAGTGGACATGCCTCCCTGCTGCTGATTGGCTCACTCTCCTCCCCCATCATGAGTGGCCACGCCCCCTACTACTAATTGGCTCACTCTCTCCCCATCCCCATCATAAAGCAACACGCCCCCTACTACTGATTGGCTCACTCTTTCTCCTCCCCCATCATGAGTGGCCACGCCCCTTTCTACTCATTGGCTCACTCTCTCCCCATCCCCATCATAAAGCGACACGCCCCCTGCTGCTGATTGGCTCACTCCCTCTCCTCCCTCTTCATGAGTGGGCACGCCCCCTACTGCTGATTGGCTCACTCTCTCTCCTCCCCATCATAAGTGGACACACCCCCTTCTACTCATTGGCTCACACTCTCTCCTCCCCCATCATGAGTGGCCACACCCCCTTCTACTCATTGGCTCACTCTCTCCCCATCATAAAGCAACACGCCCCTGCTGCTGATTGGCTCACTCCCTCTCCTCCCTCTTCATGAGTGGACACGCCCCCTACTGCTGATTGGCTCACGCTCTCTCCTCCCCCATCATGAGTGGCCACGCCCCTACTGCTGATTGGCTCACTCTCCACCCGCATCATAAAGCGACACGCCCCCTACTACTGATTGGCTCACTCTCCACCCGCATCATAAAGCGACACGCCCCCTACTACTGATTGGCTCACTCTTTCTCCTCCCCCATCATGAGTGGCCACGCCCCCTACTGCTGATTGGCTCACTCTCTCTCCTCCCCATCATAAGTGGACACACCCCCTTCTACTCATTGGCTCACACTCTCTCCTCCCCCATCATGAGTGGCCACGCCCCTACTGCTGATTGGCTCACTCTCCACCCCCATCATAAAGCGACACGCCCCCTGCTGCTGATTGGCTCACTCCCTCTCCTCCCCATCATAAGTATACACGCCCCCTACTGCTGATTAGTTTATAAAAGGTGATATTAAAAGTATACTTTAATCAAAATAATATTAAAATATTTACATTTAAGTATTTACTTTTAAATATTTTTAACAAAAATAATACAAATATTTCTTTAATAATAAAAATATTTACGTTAAAATATTTTGTTTATCAGAGATAATATCAAAGGTATGTATGTCTAAATATTTTTTTAATCAAAAATAATATTTAAATATTTTTATTATTATATTATCCTTAAAAAAATTTAATCAGAAGTACAATTTAATTTTAAAGCCGCACGGATTAAAGCAAAACGATTTTATTTGGTCCCATTAGTGCTGTAGAAGTAATTAATTCAGAACCATCTGCAGATTAGTTTTCTTGAGAAAGCTGTTAGCATGATAGTTTAATCGTGTTTTTGTGTGTGTGTTTAATGTGTTTAATCTGTGTGTTGTACGCAGGGGTCAGGGCGCGAGTCCAGTGGCCATGCAGAAAGCACAGCAGGTGTCTCAGGGTTTGGACGTCCTGACGGGGAAAGTGGAAAATGCGGCACGTAAATTGGAGGCCATGACCGGCTCGAAACAAGCCATCGCCAAGAGAATCGACGCCGCTCAGGTGAGCGTGTTGATCCTGTTTGGATGCATCACACTCCTCTCTAAGCAGTATATTGAGTGCCGTTTGTGTTTTGTGGATGACAGAGCTGGCTGGCAGATCCTCACGGAGGTCCGGAGGGAGAGGAGAACATCAAGGCTCTTCTGGGAGAAGCGAGGAAGATCGCGGATCTCTGCGAAGATCCCAAAGAGAGAGAGGACATCCTGCGCAACATGGGCGAGATCGCGGGTCTCACCGCCAAACTCTCCGAGCTCAAGAAAGCGTACGTACATCTCTGAACATCTTGACTTTGAGTTGAAGGCTTTGTGGGGATTCTTGGCTGGAATCTTTGGAATATTAGCATGATGTTCCACTGCTGCCCACACGAGGAATCCTGCTTTTCCATTGTTTGACTGTTTGACGGTAGTCAAGCAACGGTTCGGTACATTGAGTCAGATGAGCTGCTGTGTGTATTTTAATGTTTGCTTAATTTATTCATTATAATTTAATAAAATAAAAATAATATTTAAATAATTATAAGTATTTGTTAAAATATTTTATCAAAAATAATATATTTTTTTTATACAAAATATATATATTTTTTAAATGAAAAATATTTACATTTTTTTTTTTTAATCAAAGATAATACAAAAATATTTACATTTTTAAATATGCTTATCAAAAAAAAGTTTGAATGTTCTATTATATTTTTTTAAATATTCAGAAGTACATTAAATTGTGTGTTAGTGTTGTTAGTTTTCTTGTTACTAAGTTCTTCAAGAACAACAGGGTATATTTTAAAGATTTGATGGCATTAATCAGGCAAAATAATTCAGTTATTATTATTATTAAATTTATTTATTTATTTGAGTTTAAAGTACAATAGTATTATTACTACAGTAATACATTTCTTATTTGATTTAATTTTTATAATTTAATAAAATAAAAATAATATTTAAGTAATTATAATTATTAAAATATTTGTTTAAATATTTTTTTATCAAAAATATTAGATTTTTTCACAAAATATTAAAAGTATTTTTAAATATTTTTTTAAAATAAAAATAACATTTACATTTATCTTTTAATCAAAGATAATACAAAAATATTTACAATTTAGATATGCTTATCAAAAAAGTTTAAATGTTCTATTATATATTTTTTTAAAATATTCAGAAGTACATTAAATTGTGTGTTATTGTACTTAGTTTACTTGTTTCTAAGTATCTTTGATGGCATTTGATTATTATTATTCAATTTTTTATTTTTTTTACTTTACATAACAGTAGTATTATTACTACAGTAATGCATTTCTTATTTGATTTAATTTTTATAATATTTAAATTATTATAATTATTAAAATATTTGTTTTACAATATTTTGTTTAAATATTTTTTTATCAAAAAATATATTTTTTTTACATTTAATTTTTTTTTTACAAAATATTAAAAGTATTTGTTTAAATATTTTTTTATAAAAAATATAATTTAAATTATTTTTTAATCAAAGATAAATTACATTTTAAATATGCTTATCAAAAAATGTTTAAATGTTCTATTTTATTTTTAAAAATATTCAAATTGTGTGTTAGTGTACTTAGTTTTCTTTTTACTAAGTTCTTGAAGAACTTAAATTAAATTATAAAAATTAATTAAATGCATTGTAATGCATTTATTTAATTTTTATAATTTAATTAAAATTAAAAAAAATTTAATATTTAAATAATAATAATAATAATAATATTTATTTTTATTACTATTATTTAGATGTTTTTTTTCTTCCCCCATATACCCAGAGACTAGATTTCAGAGGAAACTAGTCCTGCTTGAATGAGACTTTCATGGACTTTTGTATATTTTTTCCTCATCTGTGTTCAGAGGTAAGGGCGATACCCCTGAGGCTCGAGCGCTGGCCAAGCAGATCGCCACAGCTCTGCAGAACCTTCAGTCCAAAACCAGCAAAGCCGTGGCCAACACTCGTCCGGCCAAAGCAGCCGTTCACCTGGAGGGAAAGATCGAGCAGGCTCAGAGATGGATCGACAACCCCACGCTGGACGACAGCGGAGTCGGTGCGTCTCTCATATTTCAATGTGGTATCAAAATTACCAAGGGGACCTATTAAGTCTTGATGTTGTTTTTGTGCTCTACTAGAACAGGCTAATTATTTTCCTCATTGTTGCAGCTCCTCTCTTCCCAGTCTGTCAGTAACGCTCTGTTTAGTTCCTGCAGACAGCAACATCACACACTAAAGAAAGTCATTTGGTCATGTGTACTTGTAGGTCAGGCTGCTATTCGTGGGCTGGTTGCCGAGGGGCGTCGCCTGGCCAATGCGTTGCCGGCGTCTCAGAGGCACGAGCTGCTGGGTAAATGTGAGGAGGTGGAGCATCTGATGGCGCAGTTAGCCGAGCTGGCGGCCCGCGGAGAGGGAGACGGTCCACAGGCCCGCGCCATCGCTCAACAGCTGCAGGACACTCTCAAAGTAAGACGTCGTTCGGGGAAGATCGTGACACTCTCATGCTCACAATACAGAGCCTCCTCCCAGCTCAGCCAAAAATAACTCCAAAAACAACATTCAGAAATATTCTCACATCCTCTCACAAATATTCTCATATACGTGTAAACACGTATTCAGTTTTTAATGACTTGATAAATTACAGTGTGAACTCATAACAGAGCTATTTTAGTATTATTTATATGCTTTTTATTAATTAATTGTTTGAATTAGCTTTTTATATATTCAGTTTTCATTTTATATATATATTTATATTTAGTTTTTTTACATTTATTTTTTTTTTACATTTAATTTTTTCTTTATTTTTTTTATTTTGTTTTATATTTTATTATTTTATTTTATTTTGAGTAATAATATTTTAATGTCAGAAGAGATTCTATGTACAGTATCTATCGATTTATTTGTATAAATGTGAACATATATATATATATATATATATTTAATTTAATTTTAATTTTGTTGAATAATTTTATATTTAATTAATTTAATTTAATTTTAATTTTATATTGTATTATTTTATATATTTTTTTATTTTACATTTTATCTTTTTACTTTACATTTTATTTTTAATTTATTTTATATTGTATTTTATTTTGAGTAATAATCTTGTCAGATGACATTCTATCTATCTACAGTATCTATCGATTTATTATTGAATAATTTTTTAATTTATTTAATTTTATATTGTATAATATTTTTACATTTTATTTTACATTTTTGCAATTTATTTTTTTATTCTAATTTATTTATTTTTATTTTTTTATTGTTTTATTTTTTTACATTTTACTTTTTGTTTTTAGTTTATTTAAAATGTTTATTTTATTTTCAGTAATTATCTCTTTACATATATATATATATATATATATATATATATATATATATATATACATACAATATCAACACTGTCACAGATCATTTACATAGAAAAGTCTTAAAGGTACAGTAGCAAAAGTAATCTGTTTATGTATCAAGGTCAAAGAGAGAGTGGAAAACTATCATGAAAACTAGATTATGATGCCAGAAACCTTGACTAATTTGTGAACTTATAAAAGGTGTATTTCACATAAAAAAATAATTGATAAGTGTGGAAAATAGTCCCTTTAATGTACATGCATGTACATAATTATCACTAATTGTTTAAACAAACTTGTGATAAATAAATGCATGAAAACAGAACAACCCAGCATCATATTCAATATCAAACTTGCAGAATGATACAGTAAAGAGCGCCACCTGCTGGTGAGTGATATGAATCTTCCTCTAGACCACAGCAGCAACTCATATTAGAATGATTTGTGAAGGGTCATGTGACACTGAAGACTGGAGTAATGATGCTGAAAATTCAGCTTTGATCACAGGAATAAATTACATTTGAAAATATTTTGTTTGTTGCAGGAGCTGAAGGGTAAAATGCAGGAAGCCATGACACAGGAAGTGTCTGACATCTTCAGTGACACGACCACACCGGTCAAACTATTGGCCGTGGCAGCGACGGCCCCTCCAGACGCGCCCAACAGAGAGGAGGTGTTTGAGGAGCGGGCCGCGAACTTTGAGAATCACGCGGGCCGTCTGGGCGCCACAGCGGAGAAGGCAGCCGCCGTCGGCACGGCCAACAAGAGCACGGTGGAGGGAATCCAGGCCGCCGTCAAATCGGCCAGAGATCTGACGCCACAGGTAACAGAGGAACAAGCTCTTACTGCAGTTCTTCAGATTCTCCACACGAGGTATTGATGGTAATTAAGTGTAATTCTTTACGGTTTGTCCTGCAGGTCATCTCCGCTGCTCGAATCCTCCTGAAGAATCCTGGAAACCAGGCGGCTTACGAGCACTTTGAGACCATGAAGAATCAGTGGATCGACAATGTTGAGAAAATGACAGGTGACAGATCTATCTATCTATCTATCTATCTAACTAAATCTATCTATCTATCTATCTATCTATCTATCTATCTATCTATCTATCTGTCTGTCTGTCTGTCTGTCCATTTATTTGTATAAATGTATTTATATTTATTTAGTTTGATTTATTTTTATATATTTTTTTCTTGTATTTTACATTGTTCTATTTTGAATTGTTTTATTTTTATTTTACATTTAATTTTTTTCTTTATTTTTTATTTTATTATTCTATTTGTTATTTTATTATTTTATTTTGAGTAATAATCTTTCTATGTCAGAAGAGATTCTATCTACTGTAATTAAAATTAAAATTAAAATTAAAATAAAATACATAAAAATAAACATTTATACAAATACATAGAGTATTTGTATAAATGTTTATTTTTATGTATTTTATTTTAATTTTATATTGTATAATTTTATATTGTTTTTTATTTTACATTTTATTTTTTTACTTTTTTATTTTTAATTTATTTTATATTTTATTTTATTTTATTTTAGTAATAATCTTTTTTTTATGTCAGAAGAGATTCAATCTATCCATCTATTTATCTATAGTGTCTATTGATTTATTTGTATAAATGTTAATTTTGTAATTATTTAATTTTATTTTAATTTTATATTGTATAATTTTATATTGTTTTTATTTTACATATTATTTTTAATTTATTTTTATTTTATCATTTTAATTTATTTTGAGTAATAATCTTTGTCAGAAGACATTCTATCTACCAATTTATTTGTATAAATGTTTATTTAATTTTATTTGAATTTTATATAGTATTTTTATTTTACATTTTATTTTTTTCTTTATTTTACATTTTTACAATTTATTTTTTAATCTACTGTATTTATTTTTAATCATTTTAATTTGTTTACATTTTATTTTTAATTCATTTAAAATGTATTATTTTATTTTATTTTCAGTAATTATCTCTTTATGTCAGATGGGATGCTATCAGTACTTGATTCACAAATTGTTATTTTAGCCAGAAAGTTATCCAAAAAAAAAAAAAAGAGAGAGAGATTTAGAACATTTGCTTTGCTTAATTACAGTATTTGACAGATCAAAAAAATGAAATAAATTATGTGAAAAATAAATAAAATAAATAGGTTGAAATCAAAGTTTGTTCGAATAGTCTGAATAGGAACATTCTGTTTACTGTTGTTTATCATTTTCAGAAATCATCTAAAGTAATTTAAGCTATTTGAACAAACCCTGACTGTCTCTGTCTTTCTCAGGTCTGGTGGATGAAGCGATTGACACCAGGTCTCTGTTGGATGCATCAGAAGAAGCCATTAAGAAAGATCTGGACAAGTGTCAGGTAGCTATGGCCAATCACCAGCCTCAGATGCTGGTCGCCGGGGCAACCAGCATCGCCCGACGAGCCAATCGGATCCTGCTGGTGGCAAAACGAGAGGTGGAGAATTCAGAGGACCCGAAGTTCAGAGAAACTGTGAAAGCGGCTTCCGACGAGCTCAGCAGAACCATCTCACCGATGGTCATGGACGCCAAGGCTGTGGCCGCCAACATACAGGACCAAGGTGAGACATGCAGAAAGAAGTTAACTTCATTGTGGAAGCTGCTAAATGATAGAGACTTGTAAGTGGGCTTTTTGAATTGGGCCACAAAGCAACCACCCAGATTCCCTTTGGCTGACAAAAGCCCATTTTAAGAGCTTCTTCCCATTAAGTTCGGGAAGATGGTTTGCACGTTGCGTTCCCAAATGCATGTTAAGGCAGCCCAAACTCAGAGATGGAGAAGCATTTATTGCGAATCAAAATGCAAGACACTGAAAAGACCGGCAGGAAATGCACTGATAGGATTTTTTTAGGCTGATACTGATTTTAAAAAAAGAGTTAGTCATGACTTGGGATGCACTGAAAGGATTTTTTGGCCCGATACCAATACCGATTTTAAAAAACAATTATTGGCCGATTCTGATACCGATATTTATTTGTAATTTTCTCTCTTATTTTAGAGCAAATGCCGATACCAATACCGATTTTAAAAAAACAATTATCGGCAGATTCCGATACTGATACCGATATTTGTCAGTTTCTCTCTTATTTGAGAGCAAGTGCCGATACCAATACCGATTTTAAAAAACAATTATTGGCCGATTCTGATACAGATACCGATATTTATTTGTCAGTTTCTCTCTTATTTGAGAGCAAGTGCTGATACCAATACCGATTTTAAAAAACAATTATTGGCCGATTCTGATACCGATATTTGTCAGTTTCTCTCTTATTTGAGAGCAAGTGCTGATACCAATACTGATTTTTATAAAACAATTATTGGCAAATTCTGATACCGATAACAATATTTGTCACTTGCTCTCTTATTTGAAGTTTTGTCATTAAAATAGTGTTTTGATCATGTTTTAAATCTGCATCTGCAAGTTATACTAGCTAGTTTATTGCTGCATCATCAAATAATTTATCAGGCCAACATAAATACAAAAATTCAACAGAATAAAGATACATATGAAATACATATGCTGTCACTTTAAGAGCTGCACGGATCCAATATACTCTTACACAAGCGTTTTATTTCTCAGCTGTTTACGTTCATTTAAGACATAACCAACTATGTTTACAATGATACTCCCCAAGATGGCCATTTTGATGTAATTTTGTGTGAATTAGAAGAAGCGAAAGACAGCTCCATTCAGTATTTGCGCACTGTCTTGAGATGCTAGGGACTAGGGATGCACCGAAATTAAAATTTTGGCTGATACCGATAACCGATAATTCTTTATATTTGAAAGCCGATAACCGATATATTAACCGATAAATCTAAATCAAAGTAAACCAAATTTTCTTATCGACCCAATACTGATAACATTAAAAATGAACATACATCATGAATAAACTATCGGTTTGTTATATTGGCCTTTTTCATGCTTTAACCAATATGCCAATGGTTAAAAAAATTGATAAAAAATCGGACAATAAATATCGGCAGCTTATATATCGGTGCATGACCATTGTCTTCCTTGACAGGCCTTCAGAGGGGCTTCCTGGACTCTGGATTTAAGATCCTGGGTGCCGTGGCTAAAGTCAGAGAGGCGTTCCAGCCACAGGAGCCAGACTTCCCTCCTCCTCCTCCTCCAGACCTGGAGCACCTGCAGGTCAGTTTCACTGCAGACACATGGCATGCATTTATTGCACAAGCAAGATTTTAAACACGAACGCCGGTTCTTGTTCAGATAAGCGACAACGCCGCCCCGCCAAAACCGCCCCTGCCGGAGGGTGAAGTGCCTCCTCCCAGACCTCCACCGCCTGAGGAGAAGGACGAGGAGTTCCCCGAGCAGCAGGCTGGAGAAATGGTCAGCGAACCCATGATGGTGGCCGCCCGACAGCTGCACGACGAGGCCCGCAAGTGGTCCAGCAAGGTCAGTCTCGTTGAGTCTTGCAGAATGGGTTTGTATCCATGTGGGTTATTAAACAATGATTGTTTTTTGTAGGGTAATGACATCATTGGTGCCGCTAAGCGCATGGCTCTGCTGATGGCCGAGATGTCTCGACTGGTCCGAGGAAGCGGCGGGAATAAGAGGGCGCTCATCCAGTGTGCCAAAGACATCGCCAAAGCCTCAGACGAGGTCACACGCCTCGCCAAGGAGGTCGCCAAGCAGTGCACGGACAAACGCATACGAACCAACCTGCTGCAGGTAATAAGAGCAAAGCGCTGGGTGAAGTAAAGTCCATATGGTGACTGCTAACAAATGGGTTGATGTGGTTGGATGGAAGTGCATGGAAATGAATGAGGGCAATCACAAATGAAGCACTACTGCACTACTAAAATGGACTCGGAAGAGATGTGAACCAACTTTGACTTTGACAGTGAGAAAGCACTTTATGACTGTTTGTCCTTGCACATTTTGAAGGAGTTTTTGTGTGTCTTTCTGTAGGTGTGTGAGAGGATTCCTACCATCAGCACACAGCTGAAGATTCTCTCCACTGTGAAGGCAACCATGTTGGGACGCACCAACATCAGTGAGGAGGAATCGGAGCAGGTCAGATCTCGCTCTCTGCTTGTTGCTGTTTCTCATTTAAAATCATAAAACCTGTCTAATTTAGGGATGCAGGATATATTGGCCACCATATCAGTTTTGGCCGATATATGTTCATTTTTAATGTTATCGTTATCGGCACAACAAGAAAATTTGTCCGATATATTAAAGCCGATATATAATGGATTATTTAATGGTGAGACTTTTGTTTTTGTAATCAGGCTCTCAAAAATTAAAAATAAAAATTTGGATTTAGATTTATCGGCCAATATATCGGTTATCGGCTTTCAAATATAAAGAGTTATCCATTATCGGCCGATATATGTTTGGTTTTAATGTTATTGTTATCGGCACAATAAGAAAATTTGGCTGCTATATTAAAGCCGATAAATAATGGATTATTTAATGGTGAGAGTTTTGTTTTTGTAATCAGGCTCTCAAAAATTTTTAAAAAAATATTTGGATTTAGATTTATCGGTCAATATATCGGTTATTGGCTTTTTAAATATAAAGAGTTATCCGTTATCGGTTATCGGCCGATATATATTGGGTTTTAATGTTAATGTTATCGGCACAATAAGAAAATATGGCCAACATATTAAAGCCGATAAATAATGGATTATTTCCTTCAGCTGAGACACTTCAGATGTTCACCATGATGCTTTTGAATTACTTGAAATATGATTGAAAATCACTTCAAAAAGGAAAATACAGTTAAGTTCAACATGTGCAGCACAAGTCTGTCATATAAGCTACATAATATTATAATGAGAACATTATAATTGTGTGTTTGGGACATGGATTTTAATGGTGAGACTTTTGTTTTTGTAATCAGGCTCTCAGAAATTAAAATTTGGATTTAGATTTATCGGCCAATATATCAGTTATCGGCTTTCAAATATAAAGAGTTATCCGTTATCGGTTATCAGCTGATATATGTTCATGTTTAATGTTATCGTTATCGGCACATATAATTATGTGCTTCAGACATGGCCATTAATGGTGAGACTTGTTTTTGTAATCAGGCTCTCAAAAATTATATAAAAATTATCGGTTATCGTATCGGCCGATATATGTTAATTTTTTATATTATCGTTATCGGCACAATAAAAAAATTTGGCTGATATATTAAAGCCAATAAATAATGGATTATTTCCTTCAGCTGAGACACTTCAGATGCCATGATGGTTTTGTATTTAGATTTATCGGCCAATATATCGGTTATCGGCTTTCAAATATAAAGAATTATCGGTTATCGTATCGGCCCAAATTTTCATATCTGTGCATACCTTGTCTAAATGCATGCTGGTTCTCTTGTAGGCCACAGAGATGCTGGTCCATAACGCTCAGAACCTGATGCAGTCCGTGAAGGAGACGGTGAGGGAAGCCGAGGCCGCGTCCATCAAGATCCGCACAGATGCCGGATTCACCCTGCGCTGGGTCCGCAAGACACCCTGGTACCAGTGAGGGAAGAACCAGTGCAAATATCCCAGCATGCACTGGGGGGAGCATTTGAGTCCAGGTCATCAATGTCAATGCAGACGTCTCATCCACCTTGTGCACTAAACTATTCCATTATCAAAACCGTTGTTCTTGAATGTCATTGAGTGTAAAAGAACTTTGCTCTGTTGTTTTTCTAATTTGGAAAGAATGATTTATTTTGTTTTGATGGATCCTGGTTAGGAGGGAAAATTCCACAATGTTCATTATTTTCATATATTTCTCACCAGCCTTGTTTTCACCATTGAATGTATTATTAAATGTCACCAACAAAACGTCTTCACAAGCAAAAACACAAGCACAGAATTTGGATTATAAAATCCTCATAATGTGGTTTTTGATGCAAAGTGTTGATGACAGCATATCATTTCCCTAATGTTGGTCACTGGTTAGTGGATTAGTTAACACTTCCATTCAGGGATGACGCTGCAAACTCTCGATACAAGTACTGAAATGAAGAGGTAATCAAAGCTATGATCTGGTGCTTCCTGTAATCTATGCCAAACCAGTCCCATTATATATCCAGACACAAAACACACACTGCCATCCTCGTATTTCCACTATGACATCACTGTGCTAAATACACTACTAAAATCTCTCTTGCAGAATGCACACTCAAGTATATTTATATGAGTGAGAATTTGCTCTTTGCATATATTTGCCTTTTATATCATTGAGGAGACCAGCAGATTTAATGTAAATAATGTGTTCATCTTTAAAGACAGCCTGTAAGACCTAATGTGCCTTGTCATAATAAAAGAACTAATTATCAGCTGAATCATATGTGTGGGACTATATTTGTTGATATGATCTTTTTTAATGGAATTGGCTGTAAATATAAGGCTGTTTATTCAACAGTGGTTTCTTACTGACACGTAAGTCTGTGCATTGCAGTTTTTACCACAGTTCATCAGTTGTGACATTCATGATGTTCTAATAATTGACAATTTTGCAATTAGATTTTTTGACATACTGTACAATATCCCCAATTAAAGTTAAAAAGGGATTTTTGTAAAATAAATAGTACTTATTTTATTTTACCTAGTTGCCAAAGCAATGTTTCTTGTCTTCATTTAGTTTAACTTGATGTACTAAAATAATTAAAACTAAAACTGAAATAAAAATGAATTAAAAATAAATAGCTAAAATTACACTGGAAAATACAAAAATAAAAACTATATGTTGTGTGTTTGGGACATGGATTTTAATGGCGAGACTTTTGTTTTTGTGATCAGGCTCTCAAAAATGATATAAAAATTTGGGTTTAGATTTATCGGCCAAGATATATCGGTTATCTGCTTTCAAATATAAAGAATTATCGGTTATCGGTATCAGCCGATATATGTTCATTTTTAATTTTATTGTTATTGGCACAATAAGAAAATTTGGACGATTTATTAAAGCCGATAAATAATGGATTATTTCCTTCAGCTGAAACACTTCAGATGCACACTGTCTGCCATGATGGTTATGAATTTAGATTTATCGGCCAATATATCGGTTATCGGTAATTTATAAATAAAAATAATTAAGGAGAAATTAGTGGAAAATATTTTTTTAATTAAAAATTATATATATATATATATATATATATATATATATATATATATATATATATATATATATATATATATTAAATAGTATTATTTTCTCCAGTATATTTTAAGTGAAATATTTACACTATATACATTTGAAACTCTTACAAACTCAATTTGAGTAAATCATTTTCATTTATCCTTTAATATTGCAATTAAATCTGAGCTCAACTTCTATTAGTTTTTCTGAACACATGCAACAAATCTAACTTATGTTTGTGCAAGTACATAATACAAGTAATATAAATATTAATAAGTGTATCAACTATGGTATTATGGAAATGATTACAGAGCCAGGAGAAATAAGTAATATTTTGATGTAAACTGCATGATGGAATTAATGAATTCAACTTGCTAAATGCATTAGAACAAAATAAAAGATGGCAATGTAGGGGCACCAAACTGATCTGAGAGCAGCTCTTGTGTGTCAGTGTGAGAGCAGAAGATGTCGGTGTGTGAGTGTGAGTGTACTGACGGCTCGCGCGCGCAGAAAAACACGCAGAACAAGAAGACATTGAGGTAAACACACACACACACACACACACACAGAGTCAGTGCTTTGATTGCGAGACTGTTTAGTCAGTGTGTGTATCTGAGAATCATGTCGAGATCAGGTAGGAGGTGTTTTCATTTCATCACATAACACACACACACACACACACACACACACACACACACACACACACACACACACACACACCAGATGATATGATCACTGAAAACACCGACATGCGTCATGCACTCGAGTAATTTATGATTTGACCTGCAGAAATGACACAAAGGCATATCTTAAACACGCATCGCAGTTTGTTTATGATAGTGGTTTCACTGCCTGAACAAAATGTACCAGCGCGTGCATCCACTCCTCTGCGCGTGCATCATGTGTTTGACATCATCACGTCATATGCATGTTGTTTTTAATCTCTCCTGCAGTGGACGCGCTGCACATGTTATGATAGTAACATTTCAGACCTTAAAAACTCATGTGGGCTTGTCAGCCAACCAGAGTGATAGATTCGCCCATGCATGTGACATAACCAATCATCTGGAGCTCTGGAGTCGATTTCGGCTTCCGGGTTGTATTTGGAGTGTGGGGAGACTGATCGCACGCGCTCGTAGCGTGGACGGGGCGCGAGAGCACAGAATCACTTTTACTGCAGACAATCAAAGTGTGTAATCATGCCTACTGTCAGGTAAGTGATCATTCCAGGGTCAGGCTCTGTGTTTGTGTGCTTCCGGTTTGGGCATTGTGTGTCTTTATGATGATGCAACATGCTTTATTTCATCATGTGACAATTTTCTTATTGAACCTGTGCATTTATGTATATACATATGTATGTATGTATGTATGTATGTTTATATATATATATATATATATATATATATATATATATATATATATATATATATAATACATACACTTTATATTTGTTGATGACACACATACATTATGTGTGTATCATATATAAATAATAATCATATGTAATCATATGTATCATATGTAAATAAATATGTAAATAATTATATAAATGTGTATATATATATATATAATGTATACGTGTGTATCATATATATATATATATATATATATATATATATATATATATATATATATATATATATATATATATGTATATATGTGTGTGTGTGTGTGTGTGTGTATAATTTTTTTGTTTTGTTTTTTTGATGAGGCTGTTGATGGTTGTATATGTAATGTGATTAAGAATATTGGCCAACCTGTGTGTTTTCAGGATATTAGTCGTGTGTGTGTGTGTTTACTTGTACAGATATCATTTTGAGGACCAGTTTGAGTTTTAGACCATCGGAGTGAGGACAAAAAGAGTAAAGCGAGGACATTTTGACCAGTCCTCCCTTTCTGAGCCCTTAAATGCCTGTTTGAGGGTCAAGACTTGGTTTTAGGGATCAGGTTATAATTAGGTTTAGGGTCGGTTTAGGGTAACGGTTCGAGTTAGGAGCTACAGATTGCATTGTGCCAATGAATGTCCTCACAAAGATAGATGTAAAGTGTGTGTGTGTTTAGTCAGCACTATAGCATGTGCTCTGTGCCGTAAACACAACCCATTAAACACAGTATATGTTAAAACATTAGATTTCAGGGTGTATGAACTTTTCACAATGTTAATATGAAAAAGCATGTTAATATATTTTTGCTGTGACCATTTTGCAAGTTTGCATTAAAAGTTGACATGAAATGCAACTGGTTTGATGTGTAAAATGGACATTTGTCAGGCTAATATTAGACGAGTAAGTCACTTCTCACCAGTGGTTTAGAACCAACAACCTTCTACAATGTCAATTTCACCGTTTGGAAAAGAGCAGGAATTCTGGTCTCCGGCTAATAAACCCACCTTCCATTCCAAGGGTTCAAGTCTCAAAGGCAGCATTACTGAAACCCGATCATGTGACCTCCACCTGTTACTGTCTCAGAATGGATATTAAAGGAATAGTTCCCTCAGGAATTAGCAGAATGTTCATGCTGTTCTTATGCATGCAGTTAAAGTGAATGAGGTCTGAGGCTGTCAAACTCCAGAGAAAATGCAGTGCTTTATCAGTGCATGACTGTGAGATGATTTCCTCCTGTCTGTGTGTGTGTTTGCAGTCAGAATGCTCTGTTCGGGATGGGGAATCCGCTGCTGGACATCTCTGCGGTGGTGGATAAGGATTTTCTGGATAAGTGAGTAGTGATTGTAACTGCGTGTGTTTAAAGGTCATACGTGCACTGCTGTTCTTATGATCGATACGCTTCTGTGATCACACGACCTGAGCTCTGTTAGTGTTATTATTCATCAGTTACTAACCTGTGTGTGTGTGTGTGTGTGTGTGTGTGTGTGTGTGTGTGTGTGTGTGTGTGTGCAGGTATGGATTGAAGCCCAATGATCAGATCCTGGCAGAGGAGAAACATAAAGCTTTGTGAGTGACATCATCATGTAACGCTTATTTTATATCACCAGCAAAATCTTTTTTTGTTTGGAATATTTAAGATTTTTAATATTTTTGAAAGAAGTCTGTTCTGCTCATCAAGGTCACATTTATTTGATCAAAAATACAGGAAAACTGTAATATTGTGAAATATTATTAACCGTTTTTCTATATGAATAGATTTCATATTTTTGTAGAAACTGAATATTTTTTAGGATTCTTTAATAAATAAAAAGTTCAAAAGAACAGAATTTATTTGAAATAGAATCTTTTGTAACATTATAAATGTCTTTACTGTTACTTTTGATCAATTTAATGTGTCTTTACTGTATATTTATTTATTTATAATATTATTTACCCTAAACTTTTGAATTGTAGTATCATGGTTTCCACAACAATATGAAGCAGTACAACTGATTTCAACATTGAAAATAATAAGAAATGATCATGAAAAATAATTTCTGAAGGATCATGTGACACTGAATACTGGAGTAATGATGCTGAAAATTCAGCTTTGATCACAGGAATAAATTGAAAAATCTAAATTTAAATTGTAAAAATATTTCATAATATAACATTAAATGCAGCCTTGGTGAGCAGAAGAGACTTATTTCAAAAGCATTAAAAAAATCTTAATTGTTCCAAACTTTTGACTAGTAGTGCATCATAAATATTTGATGCAATTGTCCAGCCAGTTATATTATATTATATTATGAAAGCTAAAGACAATACAAACTAGAAAATACAAACTAGAAAAAGATGTAGTTATAGCCATTTTCATGTTTTTTTTCCTGTTATAGCGCCACCAAGTGGCCAGTTGCCACGTGCTTTTTCATGTGACCACATAATGAACTCTTACATAGATGTGCCAAATTTGGTGAAAATATCTCATTCCATTCACGAGTTATAGCCATTTTAGTTATTTTATCGCCATATTTTCTTTCTCTTCATCATGTTCAACCACTGCTCAAATATATATCTATGACGATATAAACTCTATCGCTCAGCCCTACTTATGTTTGTGTGTAAACAGTAAAGAGTATTTATTAAATGTTGTTTTAGTACCATCTGTGACCTGCAGGGAGCAGCAGCTCCTTCTGTTTACATGCAGGAATCAAACCTGAGCTGTATCAGGATCTCACTAACACTCATATCCGTGCTGCAGGTTTGATGAGATCGTGAATAAGAGTAAAGTGGAGTATCATGCTGGTGGATCCACACAGAACTCTGTCAAAATCGCTCAGGTGGGTCTGGAACTTATGTATATGGAAATGATGAGAAGGAACCATCAGAACTGGATAATATTGTATGTTTGATATCTTCTCTCTCTCAGTGGATGATCCAGGAGCCGCATAAGGTGGCCACGTTCTTCGGCTGTATCGGTACGGATCACTTCGGCGAGATTCTGAAGCGGAAAGCGGCTGAAGCTCATGTTGACGCTCATTATTATGAACAAAGTCAAGAACCGACAGGAACGTGTGCGGCCTGCATTACTGGAGACAACAGGTCAGAAACACACACACTTAAACGTGTAAATGAGCAATGCAGCTTTTGACATTCAAAAGATTTTTGAAAAATCTCTTCTGATCACCAAAGCTGCATTTAATTTGATCAAAAATAGTAATTTTACAATGTAAAACAGCTGTTTTCTATGTGAAAAATAGTAAAATCTAATTTATAGGGCTGGGTATTGACACAATTTTCATGATTCGATTCCTATTCACATGCATTCGATTCGATTTCGATTATTTTGGATGTAGTATTTCAGTTTCAGCACATGGCAAATTTTCTAGAGGAAAAAATCTCTCAACTAATGCTGTAAACTACACATGAGAGTCAGCTGGTGCTACTATAATAATATTGAAGGTTAAATTAACTTATTTATATACAAACACTTAAATTACACTCAATGATGTTTTTATTATAAATAAAGTTTAGAATTACATAATCATATTTCTACTCCAATTCGGGTTTTTTTTAAACATAAACATTTAAATGGCGGCTGATTTATTCAAACATGCATTAAATATTGAAGAACATTATAATGAATATGTAACGGTGCATAGCTATATTTATCACAATGTTTCTTTCTAGAGCACTTTTCTAGCTGACTAATGAGTTTATGGTCACTGAATACGTTTTTCTGAGGTAAATGTGACGTCACGTGACATTGAAGCTGTTTTATTGAGTCTTTCCGAGGTTGAAGCACTGATTGAGCGATTACACAAGACATGATACGGATTTCAGTAAGTTGTACTGTATATTTTAACATACCTTCAGATGTTCATGTTTATTTCGCTGTAACTGGTATTAAAGCGGAGGAGAGGATGATCACATGCTTCTTTAACTGAGGCGCTAAAGCAATCCGTCACGCCACATTAAACAGCGCCAAAACTGTATTTATTTTTTGAATCTCATAATAAGATGGACGTCATTTGAAATCTGAGACTTTGTTTCATATCAAAAGTAACAAAGATTATTGTGATTTATTGGATGGGAGGAGCTACATATTCTGCTCATTCATCAACTGAAAACAGACTAGACTAATCGATTCTTGGGATTTAAGAATCGATATCGGTTCGTAAAAATGAGAATTGATTAAAATCGAGAAATCAATATTTTTAACCCAGCCCAAGTAATTTATTCCTGTGATTACTCCAGTCTTCAGTGTCACATGATCCTTCAGAAATCATTCTAATATGATGATCTGATGCTCAAATAATATTAAAAACAGTTTTGCTGCTATATATTTTTATGGAAATGGTGACATTTCATCTTTGATGAAATTTCAAGAAAGTTCAAGCATTTATTTAAAATAAAATCTTTTGTAATTTTCAGATTGAAACTTGTATGACAATCACTGTGTGTTTGCAGGTCTCTGGTTGCAAACCTGGCAGCAGCGAACTGCTATAATAAAGAGAAACATCTGGATGTCGACAGCAACTGGAGTCTGGTGGAGAAAGCTCAAGTTTACTACATCGCAGTAAGTGCTTCACATTTGATTTATGCTTGTTTGAATGTGCAAATGAGCAGCTGTAACTTATGCAGGAAACTAATGATGTCAAGAACCGAAACCTTGTGCCATGTTGAATAATCCAACACTTTTCCTGGTTAAAATCCTCATCTCATTCCTCCAGGGTTTTTTCCTGACTGTGTCTCCAGAATCCATCCTCAAAGTGGCCAAACACGCATCTGTCAACAACAAGATCTTCGGTCTCAACCTCTCTGCCCCCTTCATTAGCCAGTTCTTCAAAGAGCCGCTGATGAAGGTCATGCCGTACGTTGACATCATCTTCGGAAATGAGACGGTGAGTATTAAGATCATCAGTGTGTCTGCAGATCTTTAAACCCAAAAATGAAGTACCCGTAAGCCCTTCGTTCATCTTCTGAACACAAATGAAAATATTTTTGATGATTCTGATGATGTTTGTTTTACAGGAAGCCGCTACATTTGCGAAGGAGCAGGGCTTTGAGGTGAGTCAAAAATACTGTAATGGCGTTTCATGTAGATTTTGAATGTTCTACTCCTGTAACACGCTCTCAGTTCTGTATAATCACCTGGTGTTCCTGCAGACAGAAGACATCGCTGAGATCGCGCGGAGGGTTCAGTCTCTGCCCAAATTCAATAAGAACAGGCAGAGGATTGTGGTCTTCACTCAGGGCAGAGAAGACACGGTGGCCACTGTGGGTATGTCCATCAAACAGTGTCTGTGCTGATTCACATGAGTTATCTTCCATATGTTAAAATTTCCAAGGATAATCATTCTCCCCTAAAAGTGATCAGACCAAACCGTAAGTCGTAGAGATTTAAAACTTTGAGGGCTGGTAGTACTCACACCGTCTACAACATCACCAAGGCTCGCACCGATCGGCCTGATAGGGGTGCTACAGCAGAAAAAAAAATACGGCAATCACTCAAGTGTCTTTTATTGATGGAATCCTTGGCTCAAGACAGACATAATGCACGCCTCGGATTCGCTCGTCGTTCGCTTGGCAAAATTTTGGATATATTTTATTTGGACATATTTTTGCTAATTAGTCTTAGGTTTTTCGCCTGACTGGAACCAAACCAGTGCAGTGAGATTCTCTGGAGTCTGATTGTCAATAATTATCAAAAAAGAGTTGAAATTTTGATTCACGGTCTCTAAGGGTCAAAACGTTTGAAGCGAGTGGAGCCACTTTTACTAAAATGGCTATAACTTGTGAACGGAATGAGATATTTTCACCAAATTTGGTACACTTGTGTAAGAGCTCATTCTGAGGAAAAATGAAAAAGGATGTGGCGACTGGCCACTTGGTGGTGCTGTAACAGGGAAAAAAAACATGAAAATGGCTATAACTACTTCACCGTTAGTTCGATTCACTTAAAAATTGGCATGCAGTGTCTTTGTCTGAGGTGTGTTGATTGTCTATGAGGACATTGATGTATCTCAAAAAACATGTCCGCCATCAGCCAATGAAGTTTGAGCAGCTATCACACGATTTAATCGTGTAACACGATTTTTCGCCCACGTCATTCATACCGTATGGTAGAACACCTCATTCTGAGCAACTTTGCCTCTAGGACCGCCACTGTCCATCAAATCGTTCGTTAAATATTGGAGATTATTTTGAAATCAACTTTGGCGAACTAGTCCTAGGTTTTTGGCTCAACCTCGATAACTGTTAAATAGCTTTATAAACCATATATTTCCTATGGTACATTGCCTGCTTTTGCTGCTTTTCCATCTATGATGGAGATGGTTACAGGCTTGCTAAATAAAACATTATACCTTTTTACGCATGTGCTTAAAGGCCTTAAAGTGCTTGAATCCTGATAATTGCTGCTCGCAGCTATATTTATTAATTGTCTTTGTCTTCTTTTAGGTGATAAAGTGAAAGTGTTTCCTGTTTTAGACATCGACCAGAACGACATTGTGGACACTAATGGCGCTGGTGACGCTTTTGTGGGAGGTAAATGATTAAGCAAATCATTTTAGACTATGATAGTTATTAATTCAGTGTTTATTAACTGTGGACTCTTACATAAACAAACGTTATTGGAGTATGTTTTACAAGAAAATACTTAATTTCACGTTTAATTCAGTGCAGTAGTTTTAACATTTAACTACTATTTAACTGTTTGTGTGTCCTACAGGATTCCTGTCGGAGTTGGTTCAGGAAAAGCCGTTGGAAGAGTGTATCCGTGCAGGTCACTACGCAGCCAATGTTATCATCCGGCGGGTGGGCTGCACCTTCCCTGAAAAACCTGATTTCCAATAACTCCCTCACATCCTCTCCTACCCGATCCCAATATGGAATCTTTCCATCTCATCTTTCTTTTGCTGAAATTCCAGCAACACAACCTGCGTGCCTCTACATTCGTTTACACACATTTCCTGTAAAACGGGCATTTATCAGGATTGCGACGACCACATTACGTACACTCCGATGAATTTGTGTTAAAGTACGAATTGTCTTTGATCTCTTTTTTATGCTACATTGCAATATAATTCTATATTTAATCTATTAAAGATCCATATCATTTTAAGTAAGTGCATTTATATTTTCAAAAATAATAGTCGTAAATTAACAGGATTATAATATAATGGAATTTTTGCCTAGCACGTTTTTGTCTTTCAGGTCTACGTTATTATGAAATGCCAAATTGTATCTTAAACGCACAATGTTTGAATATGCATAAACTGTATCTGATGTGGGAACATTTTTCCACTTGCTCTTTCCGCTTCTGGAACATGACCGTTCATCTGACCAGTCTAATAAAAAGATTTTAATTGTTGCAAAGTTGTACATCTGTGTTTTAAAGTGTGTTTCATTGTCATAGAACAAGAATAAACATAAACCTACCTAACACTATTCGCTGGCTGCTTTGCAAGCACCACTGTGTACATCAGGAAATGCTAATTGTAACTGAAACCCATCTAATATTTGTAAATGTTTTTGGTTTGGATGTTTAAGTGTCTGCGCTCTTCTCCGCTTTTGTGTTTTGAGCTCTTCTCTGCTCCAGCAGGTGTTCATCCAGCTCTCTCAGCTGCTTCAGGAAGCCCCAGTTTGGGATGATGCGCCGCCGCCGTTTGACGTGATCGATGGCGTCTACAACCGTCATGTTCTTGTAGATCATCAAGTAAGCCAGGAAGAGTGTGGCCGAGCGACTGCGGCCCATCACGCAGTGAACAAGAAGCTTATCTGGAGAAATAAACAATATGGCAACCTCACCCAGAGGTGTGTGTGTGGGGGGGGACATTAACCAACTTCATGAGGTGCATCCTGGGATGCATTCAAACAGGTGAAGTAACTATTAACAGTATCTCAATTGCGCTAAAATAACTCACTTTGTGGGTTTGTGAGGGTCATATGGATGTATTCAGCAGCAGAATAGAAGTACTGGCTGAGGTTGAATGTGGGAACGTCCTCTGCTGTGATCCCGTAGTAATGCACGTCCATGTCTCTATAGTATTCTGCACCCGTGTCAACACTGTTCCACTCGCCCTCCGCAGCGTTCAAGATGTGTGTGATGCCCATTGTCTTCAGCTTGTATCTGTCTTTCGCAGTCTCTCTTCACAGAAACACAACAGCTTAGACTAGTCCAGGTAAAGTAGGATATTTGTAAAGTAGTTCAGACCACATAAACAATAACCGGAACTATAACGACACATGAGGAACAATACTTTCAGAGCAATTTCTCACAGCAAATCTAAATCCTTCAAGGGATAGTTCACCCAAAAATGAAAATTATCCCATGATTTACTCACCCTCAAGCCATCCTAGGTGTATATGTATATGTTCAGACGAACACAATCGGAGATATATTTAAAAAATATCCATTCACAACCATTATAAACCTTGGAGGACTAAGGATATTTTTTTTTAAATATATCTCCGATTGTGTTTGTCTTAAACAAGATAGTCATACACCTAGGATGGCATGAGGGTGAGTAAATCATGGGATAATTTTTGGGTAAACTAGCCTATCCCTCTAAAGGGTTAGTTCACCCAAAAATTAAAATAATGTCATTTATTACTCACCCTTATGCCGTTCCACACCCGTAAGACCTTTGTTAATCTTCGGAACACAAATTGAGATATTTTTATTGAAATCCGATGGCTCCTTGAGGCCTGCGTAGCCAGCAATGACATTTCCTCTCTCAAGATCCATTAATGTACTAAAAACATATTTAAATCAGTTCATGTGAGTACAGTGGTTCAATATTAATATTATAAAGCGACAAGAATATTTTTGGTGCGTCAAAAAAACAAAATAGCGACTTGTATAGTTATGGCTGATTTCAAAACACTGCTTCATGAAGCTTCAGAGCGTTATGAATCAGCGTGTCGAATCATGATTCGGATCGCGCGTCAAACCGCCAAACTGCTGAAATCACGTGACTTAGGCGCTCCGAACCGCTGATTCATAACGCTCCGAAGCTTCATGAAGCAGTGTTTTGAAATTGGCCATCACTATGTAAGTCATTATTTCGTTTTTTTTGGCGCACCAAAAATATTCTCGTGGATTTATAATATTAATATTGAACCACTGTACTCGCATGAACTGATTTAAATATGTTTTTAGAGCATTAACGGATCTTGAGAGAGGAAATGTCATTGCTGGCTATGAAGGCCTCACTGAGCCATTGGATTTCATCAAAAATATCTTAATTTGTGTTCCGAAGATTAACAAAGGTCTTATGGGTGTGGAACAACATGAGGGTGAGTAATTAATGACATTATTTTCATTTTTGGGTGAACTAACCCTTTAAGACTTTAAAACGCGCGCTGCGGTTATGACGACAGAACGCTAATTAATCGGATGGTTTACCCAAAAATTAAAACGTCATCATTTACTCACCCTAATGTTGTTCTAAACCTGTTTGACTTCCATATGATGGAAAAAATACTATGGAAGTTATCGGGGCCTATCAACTGTTTGGTTACCGACATTCTTCAAAATATCTTCTCAGAAGAAAGACATTCATACAAGTTTGGAACAACTTGAGGGTGAGTAAATGATGAACTGTCCCTTTAAGCGCGCGCCTGGACAGAACGACCGTTAACGGCCGTTAGAATTTTAAATTCTGTCTGTTGCCTTCATTGAATCTACCTCACATTTCTGATTAGAGTTTAAAACGCAATACTATTATTGGGTAAATGTTCATCTTGCATTATTAGCATCACAATTCATATTAGGGTTAGTCAAATGAAACGACTCACTCGTTTCCAATGTAGACGTTGGGCCAGACCTCATTGACGTGTGTGTAGGCGACGCTGCCGTGCGTGAGGTGTTTCTCCAACTCGTATCCGTTTGGTGTCACATATTCCTCTTTCACTTCACTCACCTCAGACTTCACCCCAAACTTCCTCCGTGAGGTCATTTTCAACCGCGCATTCGTTTAAAACAGCATGAGAAGGTAAATATAAGACCCAAAAGCAGAGTTGAACGGAGAAAGACGTCCCATTTCAGATGTAAATCAACTGAATCGGAGTCAGAACGAGTTCAATAACAGTCTCTTTCTCTGTATTTTTGTGTTCAGGTTGGTTTGAGAGGTGCTGAGCTGAGTGGACTGCTTTGGCCTGACTAACAGCAGAGGTGGGTATTGAATTCTGGGTTATTTTTAGAGGTTCCCTCTGTCTCTCACTAGAGAGAGGGCTGAACACCGAAAGCACACATTGAAAGATTTGATGAAAATGAATAAACTCAAGCATCATGATTTAGAATTATTTTCCTTAAACCATTTTCCTGTGGAAGCTTGTTTCTGCCACTAAATAAAAAAAGGTAATTATGACTTTTTATCTCAAAATTCTTTTTCTCACAATAGGTTGTTTGCGCATGACGTCACAGCAGCAGCACGAATGAGTCTGGAGGGCAGGAAGTGATTTTTCTATATCCGCTTGTTAAGTCGTGACGTAAGGAACGCCGTTTCCGGGTCCAAGCCTCGACTCGTTTCACTGGCAAATGCCATCGACAGCCGTTTATGAGCGCTATTTATTCATATAAAACATAAATCATTTTAAAAAGTTAAACATTTTAAATACTTGCAGTCTACACAACAGTCTCTGTGCTCACAGCGTCACAGTTATTAATATTTTAACGATTTATAAAAGATGAATCATTGTCTGGCCATCTGGAATATTGGTATGGAGATAAAGGTTATAATTATATATTTTTTGTAGTATTACGTGTGTATATTAGCACCATTTGTTGTTTTCTTGTGGTATGAGATAGAGCGTTAGGACCCGGAAGCGCTGCCGCGTGACGTCAGACTTAACAACTGAATAGGAATCCTATCAAAAATTCAAAATTTGTATGTTTTGCGTCGTTTATGGTTCCTCAAATCGATAAAATTGAGAACCCAGAAGGTGTTTATATCGTTTACATAACTTATACCGTTTTTTATAACTTATAACGTCTTTTAACTTTAAAAGTTGTCGCCTTTAATAGCCTTTTGCTTCTGCTGATACTGAAATGAACCTGCTTACCTTATTTGTTTTTGACTTGGTTAAATATCCACATTCTTCATGGTATCGTTTGCAGGGAAGAGAAGCTATTTTATCACATTGAATGATAATTTGTTGTTTTCACTTCAGTTTTGTAGTATTCCGTTCACAACAGTGTCACGTGCTGCTGCTTCAGCCATCATATGGTAGAATATGTCCAAATAAATAAATGTTTAACAAGTTGACAGAAGTCGATTCAACAAGACAACACTTTCAAAAACACTCAGCTATGTGATTATTTTATTGAGTGATAGGCAGTGGGTTAAATTAGTGAAATTATTAGATTTGATATACGGCATATAAAAGGCAACAATTGTATTACACAGTCTAGTTTTTTCCCTGAACGATGATGTGAGCTCCTGTTGCAATTCTTGGTTCAGCATAAATTACCTACAATGGCGACATTTTTCACAATCACGACAGAAAATCAAAATACTGCCTTAACTTCACTAGCAGAAAGGCAGCGCGATATAAACAAACCCACATTAGACCTGAACGCGGTGTGACGCCAGCTTCACATCCTCTATATCTACCTCCTCGATGGCAATCAAGTCTTTCAATTCAGTGGAAAAGTCGCTCATCTTCATAACATAAAGATCACGTCCAACATATGTTGTGATTTTCTGTTTATACCTTTCTAAACCAGCACAGAAAGGACTTTTCTCCATCTCTTCCATTCTAATTTTCACCGCTTGCCCTCCACCGGTATTTCGCGCGTCACCAGAACCACGTGATTGCAAACAACCTATTGCGAGTTTACATAGCACAATTCCGACTTCTTTCTCAGAATTGCAAGATAAAAACTTGCAATCGTGATAAATAAAGTCAGATTTGCAAGTTATAATGTCAGAATTGCAAGATATAAACTCGCAATTGCGAGAAATAGTCAGAATTGCTAGTTATAAAGTAAGAATTGTGGGTTATGTCATTCTGACTTTCTCATAATTCTCACTTTCTCGCAATTGCAATCAATATAAACTTGAAATTCTGAGAAAAAAAGTCAGAATTACAAGTTTATATTACGCAATTCTGACTATAACTCACAATTGTGAGTTTATAACTTGAAATTGCGATTTATAAGAATTGTCAGTTGCAATTACCTTTTTTATTTTTTATTCAGTGGCGGAAGCAAGCTTCCATATTTTCCTGTTAATTTGTTCTATCTCATAATGTAAACTGCAATTCTATGTTTTATTTACAATTTGTTAAAGGGTCATGAAACCCCAGAACACATTTTTTGAGCTGTGAACAGATATGTACAGGCGTGTCATCATTGAAAACACTAAAGGTACTCATTAATTTTATTTATTATTTGAAATTAGTAATTTTTGCATTTTTCAGAGCGATTTCTGTCTTCCGGTTTGAAAAGCAAAGTCGTACCAACGTCACAAAATCTGACGTCATCGTGTACCACCGGCAAGATCCGGAGTGCTGGTTGGCTCCAAGTGTGGGCTGGACGAACATGCTGACGTCAACAGTTTCTGTGTTTATTCATGAGATAAAGCACATTCAATCCAATCACTGCGCTGTAGTATGCATAAGATTATAATTGCTGTATTATGCATAAGGAAGTATCACTTCTCTCGCCTCGGTCTCTTGTCATTCAGAGATATCGTAGGTGCTCGTGCAACTCAGTACTACAACACAAAAATGTGTTTTCCTGCGACCAGAGCAAAGGTTTGTGTGCATGTGGATTGTTTTGCTGTAATCTACCAGCACAAATGGAAAATATGTTACACTGTTAAAAAAAAACTGTCAAATTTACGGTAAAATACCGGCAGCTGTGGTTGCCAGGAATATACCGTGAAAAAAATGTGGAATCTGTAAAAGACAATACGGTATACTGGTTTTGTAACCCTAAATTTTACAGTAGACAACGTATTTTTTTTACCAAAATCATGGTAGAAAAAACAAATATATTTGTCAATTATACAGTAATTTTATGTAAAAAATGCAACTTTCCATAGCTTTTTACGGATATTTGCAGTAAAAAAAAAAGTTATAATATAATAATATATACAGTAATTTGTTGTTAATTTAACAGTAATAGGATAGACCCTATTATGGTAAATAACTGTAAAAATAACATAAATATGTTAAACCTTATTAAAACCTTTGACAGTAAAAAACACAGTGAAATTGTATAACAAATTACAGCATTTTATTTTGACCAGATACATTTTACGGTAAATTCCTGGCAACCACAGCTGCCGGTATTTTACCGCTAAAAATACAGTACAATATAAGGAACACTGTAAAAAAAATCCCAGTAAAATTTACGGTAAAAAAGCGGCAGCTGTGGTTGCCAGAACTTTACCGTAAAAAAATACAGTAGCAACGTAAAAAAAAAATGTTAAATTTACGGTAAAATAACGTATTTCATTAACTGATATAATGTTAATTTACCAACCTAATGAAGTACTAATATCTGTTTTGTACCTTTATAATACACTGACAGTCACCAAACACAGTGGTGATAAGAGTCACATGATGAATCAAAGTTCATCACAAGCAGCTTTTCCACAAGCTGAGGAGGACAATACTAATATATAGAAGGTGCACAAAGTGTCATTCACACACACACTAAACACCATCAAGGTAACATGCATTAAAATTTTAAAAATGTAATAAACATTAATTTAACAACATTAGATATAACACAAAACCCTAATGTACATAACTGATTAGAAAAAAATGAGAAAAACTAAGAAGAAACAGTTATTTCAACGAAAATATATCAAATGTGAAATGTCATGCAGGGAATTGTGGGAATGTCAATTTACGGATTTTCACTGTAAATTTTACAATGAATTGTTATTTTTCACTTCCAAAAACTGTGAATTTAACGGTATTTTACCGTAAAATTACATTAAATGTACCGTTAGATCTATTACAGTTATTCACCGTATATAGTACAGAAACTTTCTGTAAACCAATTGACAGTTTTTCACTGCAGCATTTTTACAGTCTTTTACTGTTAAAATCATGGTAATTTTTTACAGTGTAGCATGAGATCACACTACAGCAGAGAATTCAAATGTCACAAAAGTGCGGCTCATTCGCCTCTGCGTTCAAACATGCGAGCCGTATGTATGTTATTAGTTAATACAGTTGGCTGTTAGTTTATACTAATAGCTCCCATCTTTCCTCTGCAGGTTGAGGTTTGAGTCCAGCTGACGAAGCTGTTGAAGGAATCCAGCGTTGGGTAGAATGTTCCGGTGGGCGCAAACCACATTAATGGCTTCTGCGATTGTGAGTTTTTCATATATCATCAGATACGCCAACACTAACGTCGCTGAACGACTCACTCCTCTGGCACAATGAACCAAGACCTTCACCTCTCCTGAAAAACAAATTAAACTACCATCACACATGCATGTTTAATCTATTTCAGATGTGACGTCTGTAGAGTCACAATTGTGAAATGCTATTTGCAAGCCATTTTATTTCGTATTCGAGTAAAACAGTATTCAGCGTCACTGATGAATCATTCTCAACAAGACCTCAGAAAGTAAATAGTCAATTTAAATGCATTTAAATTTAAATGCACGATAATAAAACATCACAGGCACATTCAAAAGCATGCTGTGTACACAATGCAAACTCTTAGTATGAAAGTGCACAATGTCTTACTTTGCTGCGACAGAGCTTTATGAATGAAACTGGCCGTGGGGTAGAAAAACGGCGTGATATCAAAGTCTCTGTTGTCCGGTGCCTCCACGCCGTGATACTCTACGCTTGTGTCTGAGTAGAAATCAGCTCCAGTGTCGATGTGAGCAGGTCCATGTGCAGCGTTGACGATGTGAGTGATTCCTAGACGGTGTAGAAGCGTCTTGTCTCTTGCTGTTGGTCTGAGAGAGTCACTCAAGAGTTAATTTTCTGCAGTAGCTCTCAAATCAAGCTTGACATCTGTCATATGATGCATGAGAACTAATTGCATTTGTGATCAATCATGTCAAACCTGGCACTGTACATCTAAAGGAGCCATTCCTGAACGTAATGCAAGCATGAATGAGATTTTTGAGCTATTGCAGACATAAAAATTACAGCGAACAATGGATAAATCTGTTCTTTACCCCAAGCTATCATGTGTCCGAAATACTTCAGTCAGAATTGAAATATAGAATTGTCAGAATTGAGATATAAAGTCACAATTCTGACTTTTTTTCTCTCACAATTTTGACTTTTTTTCACAATTGTGAGTTATAAAGTCCAATTCTGAGGAAAAAAAGAAAAGAAAAAAAGAAAAAGAAAAAATTTCTCAGAATTGCGAGTTTATATCTTCAGAAGACTTGAAATACTTCAGAAGATTTGAAATATAGTGCACGAGTCATATGGATCACTGTTATCGTAGCTAACAAAGAACATTCTCAGAACTTGGACTAAAAAGTCATTCTTATAGATTGTTTGATCAATTTTATTAAATTTATCTGTTCTTAAAAACATTTTTTAACGTTAAGGGTACATTCCATTTTATAATTCTTTAAACATTATGGGAACGTTACTTTTGAATCCTCTCTGAATGTTGTGAAAAAAGTAGCAACATTTAAAAAATGTATTTCTGAATGTTTTCAGGAAGTTTGAAATGCCCAATTTTTTAAAAAACGTTTTTTTGTTTGTTTGTTTGTTTGTTTTGTTATACGAACATTACGGGAACATTCCATTTTATAATTCTTCAAACATTATGGGAATGTTTTCAGGAAGTTCGAAATGTCCAATGTTTTTAAAAACTTTTTTTTTGTTATAAAAAAACATATTTTTGAATGTTTTAAGAATATAGAACATTTAAAAACGTTACATGAATGTTAAACTAAAATGTTTCTGAAAAAAAAAAACATTCCATGAACAATGTATAATAAATGTTTTTTTGTGCAAACGTTTAAAATTTTCGAACGTTCTGAAAACATTCAGAAATTACAGGAACATTCCAGTTTATAATTCTTCAAACATTATTGGAACGTTACTTTTGAAACTTCTGAAAACAGTAGCAACATTTAAAAAATGTATTTCTGAATGTCTCAAAGTTTGAAATGCCCAATTTTTTAAAAAACGTTTTTTTTTTTTTGTTTGTTTGTTTGTTTTGTTATACAAACATTACGGGAACATTCCATTTTATAATTCTTCAAACATTATGGGAACGTTACTTTTAAATCCTCCTTCGGAAAAAAGTAGCAACATTTAAAAAACATATTTTTGAATGTTTTCAGAATGTAGAAATGGTTGAAAGTTACATGAATGTTAAACTAAAACGTTTCAGAAAAAAAACATTCCATGAACAATGTATAATAAATTTTTTTTGTGCAAACATTTTAAAACATTTAAAATTTTGAACGTTCTGAAAACATTCAGAAATACGTTTTTTTTAAATGTTGCTACTTTTTTCAGAACATTCAGAGAAGACTCAAAAGTAACGTTCCCATAATGTTTGCAAAATTATAAAATAGTATGTTCCCTTAACATTCATATAACCAAGAAAAAACATTGGATATTTTGAATGTTCTGAAAACATTCAGAAATTACTTAATGTTAACATTAGCGAAACATTCTTAGAATATAAATTCTATTATTTTTCCCTCTGATATTCTTGTGGTTCATCATTTTAAAGTTTTTGTACTGCAAATGTCAAAAGTAATGTTCATTTATTTTCTAGTCTAAGTGGAAAACATTTACAACTCCGTCATAATGAAAGATGAAAGATTATTCAGCGCACCTCAAGCGATTAAAAGTGTTGCGTTTGAGTCGATACGTACGCATCACTGATGTAGATGTTGGGCCAGACTTCATTATAGGCGCCGGAGGGTCTTCGGTTCTTTAGCAGGAGGGTCAAAAGGTCACAGATGGGCGGAGTCTCATATCCAACATCCTGTGTGCTCATCCTTTGAAATAAAAGAGCTTAATGTACAATAAGAAAATACATGTCAATGCATTGTATTAAAGTGTTTTTGCTTTTCAGTTCTTAACAAACTCACGTTGTGTTTCTCTGAACTCCTCGTAGGTCTGTCATCTAAGTAGAGCCGCGTTTGTGTGTGATTGTGTGATGGAGTAAGTGATACGTGTCTCTATTTTGGCCTCTTTGCGAGTCAAAGTGGTAAATATAGATGAGAGACACAAACAGACAGACAGCTGGGAATCTTTGAGATGATCTTTGAATTGAAGTTCATTCAGCTAGATGATTTACATATTATATTTGTTATTTTAATAAAGTATACTCGGTAAAATATATTAAAGCCATCATGAAATCAAAATTCAAAAGAAGTTTGATATCAGGATGACATATATTAACATTTTAATATATTAAATATATGTATATATTTTAATATATTTTTTCAACCTCTTCCCTCCCATTTGTTTTGTGGAAAGCACTACAGTGTTTTTTAACCTGTGAATCTGTTACTTTACAGTGACTCTGAACATTAAGCAGGAATAGTATGTATTTCGAGCACAGCAAAAAAATACATACAACAACTTAAAAAAAGACCTCGTTTTAATTGAGAAATTAAATCCTGTATCAAATCATGTAATTCCATTATATGCGTTTATGGCATGCATTTCTGTCAAGGAATTGTCATCATCGTTGAGTAGCTTTTTGCATGTCAATAACTCTGTTACCGTACCTAATGTAGTGTATTTCTGATCATTAAACATGATGTGAATGTGTCTGTCCAGTGTTACAGGACAGTGCTCTGGTAGTGCAGTTTTTTGTCCAGTTCTCGCAGTTGTTCTAAGAAGCCAGAGTTTGGGCAGATATTTCTGTGTTGTGCGACAGCTTTAATGGCTTCCACCAGCGTCATGTCCTCGTGGATCATCAGATACGCCAATACCAGCGACGATGAGCGACTCAAACCCATTGCGCAGTGCACAAGCACCTTACCTAGAAAAAAAAACAATATAAATGTCTACAATTTTTTTTACGAATTTATCAAAAACATATCCTGGTCATATTTCATCCACAAATCAAAAGAAATTATGAAAATTATATTTATTTTGATCATTATTTTTGAAGTTATGTTTTGCATAAAGTATACGAGTAAATTATATTTTGTATGAAGAAATATTGTTGTCAAGGCTATTAAGCACATGTTCCTCCCTCAAATGCTCTGCCATTAAAAAAAAAACAAAAAACAATTACATGATACCCAGAAAAAAAGTAAATCGTGCACATGACTGACTAATTCCCTTGATTTATAAATCATGTGCATAATTTAGCAAATCGAGGTAACGAATCAGTAAATCGTTTGCATGATTTATAAATCGAGGGAACTAGTTAGTAAATCATGTTCACGATTTATACATCGAGGGAACGAATTAGTAAATTGGTGCATGATTTGAGCAAATCAAGGAAACGAATTAGTAAATTGTGTGTACTATTTAGCAAATCAAGGGAACGAATTAGTAAATTGTGTGTACTATTTAGCAAATCAAGGGAACGAATTAGTAAATTGTGTGTACTATTTAGCAAATCAAGGGAATGAATTAGTAAATTGGTGCATGATTTAGCAAATCAAGGGAACAAATTAGTAAATTGGTGCATGATTTAGCAAATCAAGGGAACAAATTAGTAAATTGTGTGTACTATTTAGCAAATCAAGAGAACGAATTAGTAAATTGTGCATACTATTTAGCAAATCAAGGCAACGAATTAGTAAATTGTGTGTACTATTTAGCAAATCAAGGGAACGAATTAGTAAATTGGTGCATGATTTAGCAAATCAAGGGAACGAATTAGTAAATTGTGCGTACTATTGAGCAAATCAAGGGAACGAATTAGTAAATTGTGCGTACTATTTAGCAAATCAAGGGAATGAATTAGTAAATCGGTGCATGATTTAGCAAATCAAGGGAGCGAATTAGTAAATTGTGCATACTATTTAGCAAATCAAGGGAACGAATTAGTAAATTGTGTGTACTATTTAGCAAATCAAGGGAACGAATTAGTAAATTGGTGCATGATTTAGCAAATCAAGGGAACGAATTAGTAAATTGTGCGTACTATTGAGCAAATCAAGGGAACGAATTAGTAAATTGTGCGTACTATTTAGCAAATCAAGGGAATGAATTAGTAAATCGGTGCATGATTTAGCAAATCAAGGGAGCGAATTAGTAAATTGTGCATACTATTTAGCAAATCAAGGGAATGAATTAGTAAATCGGTGCATGATTTAGCAAATCAAGGGAACGAATTAGTAAATTGTGTGTACTATTTAGCAAATCAAGGGAACAAATTTGTAAATCGTGCACATGATTTAGCAAATCGAGGGAATGAATTAGTAAATTGATGCATGATTTATAAATCGAGGGAACTAGTTAGTAAATTGTGCGTACGATTTAGCAAATTGAGGGAACAAATTATTAAATTGAGGGAACGAAATAGTAAATTGGTGCACGATTTGGCAAATAGTAAATTGGTGCATGATTTAGTAAATCGAAGGAACGAATTGGTAAATCGAGGGAATGAATTAGTAAATTGGTGCATGATTTAGCAAATCAATGGAATGAATTAGTAAATTGTACGTACTATTTAGCAAATCGAGGGAACGAATTTGTAAATTGTGCGTACGATTTAGCAAATTGAGGGAACGAATTATTAAATTGAGGGAACGAAATAGTAAATTGAGGGAACGAAATAGTAAATTGGTGCACGATTTGGCAAATAGTAAATTGGTGCATGATTTAGTAAATCGAAGGAACGAATTGGTAAATTGAGGGAATGAATTAGTTAATTGGTGCATGATTTAGCAAATCAATGGAATGAATTAGTAAATTGTACGTACTATTTAGCAAATCGAGGGAACGAATTTGTAAATTGTTCGTACTATTTAGTAAATCAAGGGAACGAATTAGTAAATCGGTGCATGATTTAGCAAATCAAGGGAATGAATTAGTAAATTGTGTGTACTATTTAGCAAATCAAGGGAACGAATTTGTAAATTGTACGTACTATTTAGCAAATCGAGGGAATGAATTAGTAAATTGGTGCATGATTTATAAATCGAGGGAACTAGTTAGTAAATTGTGCGTACGATTTAGCAAATTGAGGGAACAAATTAGTAAATTGAGGGAACGAAATAGTAAATTGGTGCACGATTTGGCAAATAGTAAATTGGTGCATGATTTAGCAAATCGAAGGAATGAATTGGTAAATCGAGGGAATGAATTAGTAAATTGGTGCATGATTTAGCAAATCAAGGGAACGAATTAGTAAATTTGTGCATGATTTAGCAAATCAAGGGAATGAATTAGTAAATTGGTGCATGATTTAGCAAATCAAGGGAACGAATTAGTAAATTGTACATACTATTTAGCAAATCAAGGGAACGAATTTGTAAATTGTACGTACTATTTAGCAAATCGAGGGAACGAATTTGTAAATTGTACGTACTATTTAGCAAATCAAGGGAACGAATTAGTAAATTGTATGTACTATTTAGCAAATCAAGGGAACGAATTAGTAAATTGTACGTACTATTTAGCAAATCGAGGGAATGAATTAGTAAATTGTACGTACTATTTAGCAAATCGAGGGAATGAATTAGTAAATTGTACGTACTATTTAGCAAATCGAGGGAATGAATTAGTAAATTGTACGTACTATTTAGCAAATCGAGGGAATGAATTAGTAAATTCCATGATTTATAAATCGAGGGAACTAGTTAGTAAATTGTGTGTACGATTTAGCAAATTGAGGGAATGAATTAGTAAATTGAGGGAACGAAATAGTAAATTGGTGCATGATTTAGCAAATCGAAGGAACGAATTGGTAAATTGAGGGAACGAAATAGTAAATTGGTGCACAATTTAGAAATTCGAGGGAACAAATTAGTAAATTGTGATCAGGATTTATAAATCGAGTACGAAATAGTAAATGATTTAGCAAATCGAGGAAACGAATTAATAAATCATGTGCACGATTTAGCCTACTATTTTTTTTTCCTGCATGTCATATGCGGGGCTCCGTATAAAATGACCCATGAAAGTAATATCATGATGCAAAAAATCTTAATGGTCCTAAAACCTGACGTCATTTTCTTCATGTTGAATATAATTTAATTTCCCAGTGAATTCTGCATTAGTTTAGCTGATATTGTCCATCAGTGTGTTTTCTCTCCTCACCTCCAGGGGTGCTCATGGCACTCTTGATGAACTTGGCAGCAGAGTAGAAGAAGGGGCTCAAGTCAAATGAGGGCATATCAAACGCCTCCACGCCGTGATATGTGATTTTAGTGTCTCTGTAGTAACTGGCTCCTGTGTTAACGTTGAACTTCCCGTGAGCTGCGTTCAGCACGAATGTGATGTTCAGCGACTGTAGCATGCGTTTGTCCTTCGCTGCGTACCTGAATGAGATTCAGTCACAACGCATACAGACAGACTTTTGTTATATACCTTTTTTTTTAATTGCATATTTACAGTTTAACAGTAGTAGAAAATGTGTCCAAGAGTTTCAGGAAACACAAAAATATGTCTCAAATTTAAACTTTCTTTAAAAATTCCCCTCCTGGATATATACTAAACAAGATTTTGTAATGACTTTCTTTCTTTTGAATATGAAAGATTTGCCTCATACTGAAACAACAAATCAACCTCCTTTCCCCAAAAATCAACTCCAGATACAGGTTGATTTTCTTACATGTCTCCGATGTATATTCCAGGTCTGACCTCGTCCAGATGGCCGCTGGTTCCGGGTTTGACCCACAGCAGTCTCTGGAGCTCAGAGGCTGGAGGCGTCTCGTACCTGCCGTCCCCGTCACGTGGCATATCGGCCCGCCGCTGTACACCTGTCCTGCCGCTGGATAGACATGAGAAACATAAAGAACCGAACAGATCTTGTTCTTTTCGGTCACCCAAAAATTATTTACAAAAAGGCAAAACAAACAGCATAACGGTAGTGCATGCGACTCTAGTCCTTTAGTGAAGAATAGGTGAAATTAAAGTTATTATTCACTGAAAACAACAGCTCTCCAAGTGTTTTGACACCGTCATCGACCCCAAGCACCTTTGATTCTCATGTATCTTGTCACCAATCACAACATGGTAAGTTTGAATATATGCAAGCACAAATTAAATTTTAAAAGAATATACTTTATGCTATATTTGTCCTTTTCAGAGTTTGATATTCACACTGTGATTAAATAGGAAACACCAGCTCAGACATCCTGCAAAACTCCTTTTTTATGGAAAAAAGGTTAGTCACATGGTCACAAAAACAACATGAAGGTACATTTTCATTTTTATTTGAGTAATTTTTTTAAAATCAAACATCAAGTTTTACCACTGTACGATGGAAAATTCACCTTTGGAAACAATGGGATGTACAGCTGATAATAGATTACTGCTAGTTTTCAGGTCTGTATGAATATTTAAGACCATTATATTTAACCAAATTGTTTGTGTAAAACTTGTCACAAAGTATTAGCAATGATTAGATGAATAATGTGATGTTTTATGGTTTCAGTTGCTTTGTCTTACCTAAAAAATAAGTGTTAAAAATTACTTAAATATTAAACATTTTGACACAAATAATTTTTTGCCAAAAATAATTTTCTTACTCAGTATTTTTTTGGTCTTGTTTTTCATTAAAATATCTTATTCTTAACTCAAGATACTTTTAATTAAGCAACAAAATGACATAAGATATAAAGTCTTGTTTTAAGAAAATATATATAAAAATTAAGCAAGTTTTTGCTTAAAACAAGAACAAATATTTTAAATACTTTGTTTTAAGGTGACGTAGTTACACGTTACTATATTAATAACAGCACTCTAAAAAATGCTGGGTTAAAAAAACCCAAGCTGGGTAAAATATGGACAAACCCAGCAGGTTGGGTTAAAAGGCACCTATTATGCCCTCTTTCACATGATGTAATATAAGTCTCTGGTCTGGTCAAGTTTCAGCTTAAAATACCCCACAAATTTGCCCCTATTTGGGGGGGAGCAAAAACACGCCTTTTACTATATTACTATATTGCTGGCTAAAAAAATAAATCCAAAATTGGTTGAAAAAAATGGCTGGGTGAAAACAACCCAATCCCTGGTTTTGTCCATATTTAACCCAGCAGTTTTTAGAATTATGCATAATTACAACTAACCCTAACTGTAACTCTATAGTAAGTACATGTAGTTAATTAATATTACTGAGTACTTATTTAAGTAAGTACAATTTTACTGTGTAACCTTAAAATAAAGTGTAACCAAAATAAAACGTGTTTTCCCTTTGAATTAAGTTTGTTTTTCTTACCCATTTGGCAGATATTTATTTCTTCTTTCAAGTCTAAACTTACAAAATTTTTATATATTTTTGATTTTTTCAAGACCTAATACCTTGTAATTTTTCAATTCAAGTAAATGTATCTTGATTTAAAAATGCTTTGATATTTGTTTTGGAAAATAAGCAAAAAATACTGAGTAAGAAAATCATTTTTGCATTGAAAAGTTGACTAACTTATCTCTCTGTTTTTCTCTTTGTGTAATTAATCAAGTTATAATTAATGAAGTGCCATCATAAGCATGCCTGTGATCAAATAACAGTTTTACACATTGCAAATCAAGTATTTATCCATAAAGCATACATGTAACACTAGCAGTATATACTTAAGATAATGCATCTATTTGAATGAATCTAAAACACATTTTCAAGCAGACAGACTCACAGTGTGTTGAGGAACAGCTCGTCGGCGCGTGTGTGTGTGTGTATGACGTGTTGCTCAATCTGATGACTTTATCTATTTATATGTATAATGTGTTTCAGGCTGCTGTGAACACTCTTTCTTCAGGTTCCTGATCCAGAAGCACCAGCAGATGAAACCATATAAGATCATCAGATGAAGATCATCCTCTATAATATCACACTGATTATAATGAATACAGAGGAATGATTCTGCTTATTTTCACACACTGCAGTCGCCCTCATCTGTGTCCGAGTAACGGCGTCTTAAATTAGACAACCTCATTCCCACAGCGGCCAGATAAAAATACATCCTCGTCATCTGTCAACACTTCACTCTCAACACAAGTGAGTTCATTTGCTTTGCTGCACAGCTGCTTTTTATTTATAACAAACTGTTTATTTTATATATATCAAAGTTGTCCTAAAACTAAAATGCAAAACCTGTTCTTGTCTTAGGACAACTTTGATGAACTGCTGTATTTAGTCAGCAACAATTTTTGCCAACAATTTTGCCCCAACATATAATTTAATGCACAATTCACACTATCTTTGAAAAGATTGAGGTCGGTACGATTTGTTTGATTTTGAAATAAATTAATATTTTTATTCAGCAAGGATGCATTACAAAATTTGACATTTATAATGTCAAAAAAGATTCTGTTTAAGTAGAAAATGCTGTTCTTTTGAGCTTTGATTCATCAAAGAATCCTGAAAAATAAAATGTCACAGTTTCTGCTAAAATCTGAAGCAGATTTCAACATTGATAATAATCATAAATGTTTCTTCAAATCATCATATTAGAATGATTTCTGAAGGATCATGTGACACTGAAGACTGGAGTAATGATGCTGAAAATTCAGCTTTGATCACAGAAATAAATTACACTTTATTATATATTCACATAGAAAACCGTTATTTTGAATTATAATATTATTTCACTATTTTTACTGTATTTTTGATCATATAAATGACGCCTTGGAGAGCAGAAGAGACTTCTTTTAAAAACATTATAAATCTGACCGACCCTAAACCTTTGAACGCTAGTGTATGTTCACAGCTGTCTAAAGCTCTTCCTGTGTTTGTTACAGGTCACTGTCTTCTGCTCCGGAATGGTCACGCCACCGCCGACTTTTAACCCCAGCGTTCCACTTCGACATCCTTAAAAAAATATTTAACCAGTCCACCAACATCATGCATGTACGTCAAACACGCACATTTTAAAAGATCTAAACATTCACATAGTAACTGAAGCTGATTTAGATGAGATATGACATCATGTTTTACCCTCTCAGTGCATGCAATCATGTGACCATATACAGTGGCATGAAAAAGTATGTGAACCCCTTGCAGAATCTGTGAAAATGAGAATTATTTTAATAAAATAAGAGGGATAATAAAAAATGCATGTTATTTTTTGTTTAGTACCGTTCTGAGTAAGATATTTTACATAAAAGATGTTTGCATTTAGTTCACAAGACAAAACAATAGCTGAATTTATTAAAATAACCCCATTCATAAGTATGTGAAGCATTGATTCTCAATACTGTGTGTGGTTACCTGATGATCCACGACTGTTTTTATGTTTTGTGATGGTTGTTCATGAGTCTCTTGTTTGTCCTGAGCAGTTAAACTGAGCTCTGTTCTTCAGAAAAATCCTCCAGCTCCTGCAGATTCATCAGTTTTCAAGCATCTTTGCATATTTGAACCCTTTCCAGCAGTGACTGAATGATTTTGAGATCTGTGTTTTCACACTGAGGACAACTGAGGGACTCAAACACAACTATTAAAAAAGGTTCAAACATTCACTGATGCTCCAGAAGGAAACACGATGCATTAAGAGTCGGGGGTGAAAACTTTTGAATTCAAATATCAAGGTAAATTGTACTTAATGTTTCTGCCAGGAAACATGGAAGTATCTTCTGTTGCTTCCGAAGGGCAGTACTAAATGAAACAAAATAAGAAAAATTGTGACATCTTCATCCTGTTCAAAAGTTTTCACCCCCTGACTCTTAATGCATTGTGTTTCCTTCTGGAGCATCAGTGAATGTTTGAACCTTTTTTAATAGTTGTGTTTGAGTCCCTCAGTTGTCCTCAGTGTGAAAAGACGGATCTACAAAATCATTCAGCCACTGCTGGAAAGGGTTCAAATATGCAAAGATGCTTGAAAACTGATGAATCTGCAGGAGCTGGAGGATTTTTCTGAAGAACAGAGCTCAGTTTAACTGCTCAGGACAAACAAGAGACTCATGAACAACCATCACAAAACATAAAAACAGTCGTGGATCATCAGGTAACCACACACAGTATTGAGAATCAATGCTTCACATACTTATGAATTGGTTTATTTTAATAAATTCAGCTATTGTTTTGTCTCGTGAATTAAATGCAAACATCTTTTATGTAAAATATCTTACTCAGGACAGTACTAAACAAAAAATAACATGCATTTTTTTATTATCCCTCTTATTTTATCAAAATAATTCTCATTTTCACAGATTCTGCAAGGGGTTCACATACTTTTTCATGCCACTGTATAGACTGCATGCGTGCATGTGAATGAACCGATGTTATTCTCACTTCAACCCAAACCACTTCTCAGATGTTTCTCCTCAGAAAATGAGGCACACAAAAATATTGTTACGTCTGAATGTTCTCTGAACGATCAAAATGTTTTTTCGGTTATGCAAATGTTAGGGGAACATTCCATTTCTTCAAACATTATGGGAATGTTACTTTTGAATGTTCTCTGAACATTCTTCTGAAACAAGTAGTAACATTCAAAAAAATGTTGCACGAACATTTAACTGAAACGTTCCATGAACGATGTATAAATGTTTTTTGTGCTAATGTTTTGAGAACATTATTAAAGACATTATTAACTTTACTAGAAGAACGTTTGTTCATAACTTTGAGAGAACGTTCCCTGTTAGCTGGGCTCATATGTGACTCCTCTAGAGCTTCAGAAGAGCCAAATATGATCTCAAACATTTCTCATCAAACGATCTGAACTGCTGTCTGGATTCATTTTATACTCTATAACTGTTGACTGATTGGGTCAGTTTTAGGAGAAACATCTGAGACAAAGTTAAACATAACCAAGGATTTTTTTGTCTTTGAAGACTCGTTCAGCTCCAAACTCAGATAGTTTTATGACTCTGATTCTCATTCCTGTCTTCAAATGTCTCATCTGACCTCCAACTAACTCCATGAATGTTTCCATCAACCCACGACTTTATATGTTCTCATTTCGTCTAGATAACCAATGAACATTTCAATGCATACATTAATCATTTTTGTCATTTTTTCTGTATTTTGACAGAATCTGTGTGGCCTGCAGTGGAACATCTTCAGATTCATTAAACAACTATTAATAAATGCACATTTTTTTATAGTTTACCTCATTTTTGTCTTTGTTCTTTTCAAGCAAACATTAACTTTTACTATTTTATTAATGCATGTTCTTACTGTGAATGATTTATCATCAGTGATGTTATTCCAAAGAAACAAATGTTTGTCTTCATAATATTTCATCAAAATGTAATTTTATAACTTGCTCCATCTCTGAAACAACTGTTCCTTTCAGAAGAAATTACTTATTAAATTTAGATTTGATTTACCAAGATCAATATTATTTCTTGTTGTTTTAGTAAACAAATGTTCAACTCTTATGAAACACCCACTTTATTATCTAACTAAAACTACTAAAAACATTCCTGTTATTTGAAATAAAGCTCAATATATATATATATATATATATATATATATATATATATATATATATAAGTTGAAATACATCAAAAATACATCACATTTTGTCTCGACTTCAGACTAGAGTAAAAACTCGGAATAAAATACACGTACAAATAGAAGTAATTAAAAATGATTTATTTTATTATTGAGCTCACATTCTGATGAAGGATGTTCTTGAAGCGTCATGAGACTTTCAACACCCCCTCTCAAATTATTCCAGTTTTCCATTTAAATCACATTTTGACACACAGGGCCTCTTCATAAAAAAACAAAAACAACAAAATGTAAAAAAAAAAAAAAAATCATTCTCTGAGTAAATGACGCTCCGTTTATTTGGCCCCCGTTTGTTCAAGTGTAAATCAAGCATGAAACACACATCAGGAGAGGTAAATAAATAAGAAATGGACAGAACGCATGATGGTGACAGAGCATGCTTCTTTACAAACTCCAGCACTGATGAACACACGCTGTTCGCCCGGTTACTGAGTCATTCACTAATCTAAGTGATACTGATCAGATATACATGAGACCGTGAGGAAAGAGTTTGTGAGATCAGCCACACTTTCACACTGCAAAAGTGACCGGAAGTCAGTCATTTTCAACTCTCAGTGAACATGCATGACTTCAGGTCACTTAATGCCGCAGAAGGATGTTGCATGCGAACTGAAGTTTGAGCGGTAGATCGTTTTTTTGAGGAGCTGGTTGGAGTATCTGCATTGCCTGGGTATTTCTGTTCTCCTATTTTGACAAAAAGCTAAAATGGCATGTATAAAAAGTGTTTCAAACTAAGATACATTGTGGGTAATGAATGCAAAGCATGCGGCAGATTTACAAACATCAAGTTAAGACATCAGAGCATCTTTACAAAAATCCAGATTGACCCTTTTTATCCCCTCAAACACACAGGAGTGATTTGAACACCATTCAAGCTGCACATGCTTGTGTTAAATATCTAGGCTACTTATGATTTTAACTACCAGTATCAGGTCAGAATGAACACATTGCCATATTTAACCCTTTGGTCCTCTTTGGTCAAAAATGACCAAAAATGTTACGTTTTCAATTTTAAATTATTTTTTTGCTTCATCGGAATGGGATGACACTTGGTGTCGCATTAGCTATGTGAACACAAAAAATCATGGATATGGTTTGGATATGTTAAAGGGTCAGAAAAAAAAAAAGTCACACTTCCCTCCTTCGTGGTCAAAATAGGAAATAAATGGGAAATATGAAAAAATTAAAAAACTCAGAGAATCTTTTGGTGGTACAAACTACAATTCATCCACTTTGCAGAAAACTAAAACGTCAAGAGTGCAAAATAGACAAAATAAAAGGTTCAAATCAGATTTATTAAGCTGTGATACAACATTCCTGTTCATTTTTGTTACATTTATATTGAATTTTGATGTTATGTGTAACAAAATGCCCTCCTCTGTGTTCAGGTTTGACTGCAGTAAAAATGCAAAAACTGACACTTCAACATTTCAAAAAAAAAAAAAAATCTAAACCTTGACAAAAAGTAGTCTTTGAGAATGTCTAAGTACATAAATCAAATTTACAAATTAATAAAAATAAGTAATGGATTTTAAGTGCCTTGTCTCCATTTTAACATGGAATACTGCTTTAATTGAAAAATATATTAGAAAAATTTTGTATTATTTTCAATGGGGAAAAATAGCCAATAAAAATGTTATAAATATTGCATAGTATCATAAAATACCCTTAAACATTGTAAATAATAATCAAAAAAAATATTATTGAGCAAAAATATATTATGTTTTATATATATATATATATATATATTTTTGCACTTTTGACCACAAAGGAGTCAAGTGTGACCCCCTGAACGAAGAGGACCAGAGGGTTAAATCCAGCCCTCAGGTTCCATCTGCTTCTGAAAACGCTGCCTTATACCTGCTAAAACACTTAAAAAGTCAGTTTAACCTTCTTTTAATGGGCTTGTGCCGACAAAACCCCAGTATAAAAATGGGCTTCAGCCAACAGAGCTACAAAACCACCGTATGAAAATGTCTCTACAGAAAACACGAGCACATTCAGATCCACAAACAAGTGAAAGTTCTTCTTCACCAGCAAACGCCGAAGTTCTGCGGTCCACACGGATCTGCTCTCATCCGTTAGGAAAATAAAATCAGAGCATTTAGCTGTAAAAATACATAAGAAAAATGAGGAATATGGAGTTTATAGACTCTAGTTCTACACCGTTTCCCTGATCTACTAATATACTTCTGGAATAGTCACCTGAAGTCAAATTTTAAGATGGTCAAACAGAAGCTCAGAATCGAGGCGAAAAAAATCCACAAAGACTGATGATAAATTATCCAACACACACACACACACACACACATCAGAAACTCCCAGCTAACAAAAATACGTTCTAAGAACATTTTGCATTGAGTTCTGAAAACTGAATATTCTCTGAACATTTAAAACATCAATGTTATTATCTTGGTTATGCAAACATTAAGGGAACATTCCATTTTGCAAACAATTGAATGTTCTCGGAATGTTCTGAAACAAGTGGTAACATTTAAAAATTTAAACATTTGAGAACATTATTAAAGACTAGATAACTTTGAACGAACATTCTATTAATGTTCCTTTGTTCATAACTTTGAGAGAACCTTAGCAGAACGTTCTGAGAACGTTCACTGTTAGCTGGGCTCACATGAAAAGGTTTTTAAAGTCAACATGACACACTAACCTTATTTACTTTTCATATAATACGTTTTTTTCTCATTGAACATCCTGTTTCATTCAGAACATCATGTTAGGAAGGTGCGAACAGCGTTTCATGTTGACTTTAAAGCACAGACGATGCACTGGTTTTAAATCAGAACGCACATCATGCACACAACAACCATCCAGTACGAGGTAAACTTGTGACTTCGGTTTAATCTCTGTCGCAATCCTGTTCTCAGTTCATTCATGCGTCTGAATGATTCTTCCTGTTCCCAGAGACCTTCACAGGAACCGCGGCGATTCATATTATTAGTGTATGTACACGTACCAGCATTGTGTCTGAAGCAAAAATAATATATAGTCTGTATATATATATTTATATAGCGAGAGATTCATAAATATTTGACCTTTATTTCTATAGATTATGTACACGTGTTTGCAGCGGAGGTGAACAGCATTCACACATGCTAATACTTACAGCAGAGTTTGTGATTATTTATAACGCGACTGACGCCAGACATCAACAGTCAGTACAGGGCTCACAAAGTCATGGAAAACCTGGAAATATCAGGGAATTTTAACCCTTGGATGCATGACAGATATTTTGATTATTCAGGGAGGGATAGATGATGACCTTTAACCTCACCAGGAATACCTACAAGATCTGCTGCTTATTGCAGTGGTCAGATGTATAAAATACTCTCTCAAAATACATATTTGTTGGCGTGGAATTAATATATTCTTGTTTAGAACTTAAAATATACTCTTTTTTTTCATGCATCAAAGGGTTAAAACGTGATTTCCAGGTCTGGAAAATTCCGGGAAATTATTCTTAAAAAGTAAAGTGAATATTTTATGCTCAGCTCTAAAATATTTAAATGATTTTGATTTTAAAAATTGTTTTACAGTAATTATGAATGACTGGAAAAACCATGGATTCACTGGTCATAAGGAGTGAGAATCCCGATCCCAAAACATCCGGGAGGAAAATAAAGATATATCTGTTTTTATTTGATATTTTCTGTGATTCTTTATATATTATCTTTAATTATTCAATAAGGTTTGATATCTTTACATGCGAAGCTGAATACAGGATCTCGGTGCCCGTTTGTTGAAAATTTTACTTTTTATCCTGACATGGCACCTTAAAAAACAAAAAAAAATTAAAATTAAAATTCTGAAAATTCACAACCGTTCAAAAGTTTGAGGCCAGTAAGATTTAAAAAAAGAAAGAAATTACTACTTTTATTCAGCAAGGATGCAACAGTAAAGACATTTATAATGTAATAAAAGATTTCTATTTATAATCAATGTTTCTTGAGCAGCAAATCAGCATATTAGAATGATTTCTGAAGGATCATGTGACACTGAAGACTGGAGTAATGATGCTGAAAATTCAGCTTTGATCTCAGGAATAAATTACACTTTACTATATATTCACATAGATAACAGTTATTTTACATTTTAAAAATATTTCACTATATTATACCATATTTTTGATCAAATAAATGCAGCTTTGGAGAGCAGAAGAGACTTCTTTTAAAAACTTTAAATCTTACCGACCCCAAACTTTTGTAAATTCTGATCCATCGTCTGCACAGAAAAATCTCCAGAGTTAAATCAGCTCTGCTCAGAGTACATATGGTCTCTCTCTAAATAGTTTTAAAATAACACTGAAGCAGAGTTAAAGTTAATGAGATAATTATGCAATGAATTAAGTGATGATTGTGCATTAGTGATGAACACCTGCTGTTAACAAGCAGAATCACTGAAGAGAAGAGAAACACAAGAACTACAACTGACTTCATTAATTGCTTAATTATCTCATTAACTTTAACTCTGCTTCAGTGTTACTTTAACACTATTTAGAGAGGGACCATATGTACTCTGAGCAGAGTTGATTTAACTCTGGAGATTTTACTGCGTGTAAACGGCCTCTAACAGACAATTTCACTCGTGTCAATTTAAATCCAGGAAATAATCATGTGGATGAACCTCCTCAAGAAGTTGAATCAGAGAGATTCGACTGACTTTTGACTTTTTACACCCAGCAGCGACTCAAACGTATGTTAGACGAACTTCAAGGCAAAAGTGCAAGAACTCAGATAAGGCAAATAGAAAACAAACAACAAACTATAAAAACATAAAAAAACAAACAAGACGGATCAGCCTGGCGTATCGATGTCCTGACGTCTGTTCAGATCCAGTGCGACAGCAGGATAATGTGGAGCTGCGGATCACAGGATGTACTATACAAACTCATTTGTGCGGTGGAGGAGTAAAGGATTGTGGGGAATCCCAGGGGTCAAAGGGCGGTGCTCTCCGACTCCTCCTCCGAATCCAGCAGAGACACAGAGTTCCTGTAGGGGCCGTCAGATCTCCCGTCCAGTTCAACGCTTATTATGGGAATGTCCAAATCACATGATGAGTCTGGAGGAGAAAACACAACAGAGAGTGTGTTAAAAGAGGACAGAAAAAATACTCGTTAGTACATCAACATCTCACTGCTCAGAGATGTTTTTTGTGACCGAAAAAGTGTAAATAAGCTCCAGTCTGACTTTGAACACCGTACAACAGAGTGTTGTAAGATTTCTGTTAAATATGCTTCATATACTAGTGTTCAAATGTTTGGGGTTGCCAAAGCTGCATTTATTTGATCAAAAATATGGTATAAAATAGTGAAATATTTTTAAAATGTAAAATAACTGTTTTCTATGTGAATATATAGTAAAATGTAATTTATTCCTGTGATCAAAGCTGAATTTTCAGCATCATTACTCTTCAGTGTTCAATGTCACATGATCCTTCAGAAATCATTCTGATATGATGATTTGCTGCTCAAGAAACATTTATGATTATTATCAATGTTTGAAAACAGTTGTGTACAATTATTTTCCAGGATTCTTTGAAAGTTCAAAAGAACAGCATTTATTTGAAATAGAATCTTTTGTAACATTATAAATGTCTTTACTGTCACTTTTGATCCATTTAATGCGTTTTTGATGAATAAAAGTATTAATTACTTCAAAAAGCATTTTACTGACCCCAAATTTTTGAACCGTAGAGTATGTTTTGAAGCATTTGACAATTTTTAAAATGTTCTAAAATATTGCAAAACATGATATTGGAGGTGAAATTAATTGTTATTTGCACCCAAAATTATCATTATGTCATCATTTACTCACAATCATGTTGTTAAAATGTCAAATTAAAATAATTAAAAAATAAACAACAATCAAAATTATATGGAAACTTGTTAAAAAAAATTAATTGCGACTTTTTATCTAACAATTTTTTATAAACAAAATTAGGAAATAAATGCTGAGAATTCTGATACAAATTATGAGGAAAAAGTCAAAATTGTGAGATTTTTTTAAATAAAATTATTAAAAAAATATGAACATGTGTAGTTAAATTACTGAAATATCAACTTAAAATTTCAGAGATCTTCCGCTGGAAAAAAAAAAAAAAAAAAAAAAAAAAAATATATATATATATATATATATATATATATATATTTTTTTTTTTATTATATATATATATATATATATATATATATATATAAAATTATTTTTTTAATTTTTATTTTATTTATTTATTTATTTTTTAATAATTGATTTACAGCATGACCGTCTTGGTCACTATAACCCATCATTATGTGGAAATTAAACTCCTATATTAGTTCCACAGATGAAAGAAATTCCTACACTCTCAGAAAAAAGGTAATAATATATACATTTATGGTACTAACATGCTCCCTTCAGGGGTGAACAAGGTACAAAAGTGTATCACCGCAGTGACTGCTTTTGTAGCTTTTTTTTCTGAGAGTTTGTGGTCATGAGGGCGACATCAGATCATAAAGACACAGGAACATGTGAGACGGGTGCACTGGCTGAAGGACGGATGGTGAGGGCGGATCACAGGGACGCAGGAGCCGCCGGAGCGAGAGCCATGCGGGGCAGGACAGCGCCATGCGTTAGTGAATGACGGCGGGTGAGTTTACACACACACACACACACACACACACGCTTCTGCTTACCCTTCTGAGCCAAAGCCCACTGACCCCACGACCTCACACCGCTGCAAAACAACACAAAACCACCTGAACCCAACTCCGCACACTGACATGTGATCAATAACTGGCACTGACGCTGTCTTATAAGATAACACTTCATGTAAGGTGAATTTTAAAGCAAAAAAGATATCGCATTGAGATACTCCCCCCAGTCGTACAGCTCTAACATGTGCCAACGTTGACGGGTTTACCTGTAGACATGCTCTCCGCCGCTGATAGTCCGTCCAGCAGGCCTGCCGCGTGCTCCAGGGGCTGCGGACTCAGACCGCCCGGACCGGGAGGCTGCGGCGGGGGTAGGTTGGGTCTCTGCCGGGGTGGTTTGGGGGTGGGCCGTGATTTGGGCAGGGTGCCGGTCAGCGGCGGCGGGGACGAGAGCGAGGGCGTGGTGGCCGTCTGGCTGTGGCTGTGTCCGGGCGAGGTGAGGGCGGAGCCGCCCTGCGGGTAACTGAAGCTGTATAATGACGGGGTGCTGGGAGGGGTCGGGGACAGACTCACTGGAGACGGACCCGGAGACAGATCCGACACGCAGCCGGACGGAGAAAACTGACTCTTGGGAGGGATGGGGGCCAGTTTTTTGGATACTTAAAGAAAAAGAAATAAATCAGTTTTCTAGCTGCTAAAACTGAACATTATGGAGGGAAAGTGTTTGTATATTAATCGCAGCATGACTTTAAATGCATAATTATAATTCAGCTGAAATGCATCGATTACTATCATTATTTTATCATATTGTTTGTTTGTTTCCGGTCACTATCTATTCATGCACACCTTTCCGCAGTGTGTGAGGACTCTGGTCTGATAGCTGGTTCTGTCCACCAGAGGGAGCTGTTGGTGAAATTCCTCTTTGACCAATCACAGGTGAAGGCTCCTTATTCTTCTGAGTGCTGAAGACAGAAATGTGCACAAACATCCATTAACTGCATACACACACACACACTCACACACACCACAGTCTTGGCTCTGATTTCTGAACATTAAAATTCCAAACAGAAATTGTGTAGTTTGGCAACACTTTTGTCCCCAGAAGTGAGGTGAATCTGATAGAACCTCCACTTATTGATGTTGGGAATAAATAAATCAAGTTAAGTGTATGCAGATACCAAAAAAAAAGAAAAAATGTTTTCTTTTAGGTTTAAGTAAATGTGTCTGTGTGTGTAAGTGGCTTGAATCCATGCTAGTGTGGCGGCAATTCAAAAGCAAAGATAAAAGTCCTTTAATTTGCCAGCAGGGATTTTTTGCTCATTTTAATGCATAAAGCAGCGCAGGGAAAGATTTCAAGAACATCTTCTTGAGCATATTCATAATAGAAGAGTTTTGAATGCTGACCTCTATGTTACTGTACTGAAAACCTTATTTTTAAATAACTTCACTCTGAATGTAACAATTATTATAAAGGCCCCGATATACTTCAGACGAAACTGAAGAATGTAATGGTGTGACATAATTTTGAACAAAACGAAGTGCGTTTTGGGAGTTCGAAACAGCTTTGCCAAACTGAACGTTCTGGAAAAGTTTGCTCCGAAAAGTATGCCTCTGAACTACCATTGGTCCATAGTGATGAAGTAATTGTTGGGTGTGAAGCTTTTTTCCAACTTTCTGGCACTTTTGGGTCCCTTAACATGCTCAAAAACTCTTGAAACTTTGCACACACGTTGGAATCATCAGTCATCAGGACCGGGCACAAGCTGTCATGGGGGGCTCTGTGGAACACCCCTTTTCACCTACAGTAACCAAACTTCATACAGTCATAGATCTCATCGGGCCGTATAACTTTCACACTCTAAGTCATACACCAGCCCAACAAGAAGTTGGCTATTATGGGTTGTTTGAAAAAAGGATGCTCTGGATTTTGATATACTTCTCATAGGGGATTCATCCGATCTACAACAAACTCAGTCAGCATAAAGTCAAGACATTAAGGATGCTAAATTGTGAGCGGATTTTTGATATCTCGAACGGTTTGGCCGTGGCGTTGAAACAAATCTATGATGAAAGGATTCATGATATCTTGAATACTGTTGCCATGGCAACACGTCAAACTTTAATATTCTTTTTGGGTGTTTTTGAGGCTCTTAGCAAGCTTCAAATTGCATGAAACTTGACAAACACATCAGAGTTGTAGACACTAGACACTAATGCCTTAGGCGTGGAGGAGGGCCTCTATAGCGCCACCTTTTGTCTAAAGTTGGTGGTTAGTTTTACTTACAGTCACCAAGCTTGGTACATATATTGGTCTTATCGAGCCGGACAACTTTCTAATTTACAGTCATTAGCTCCGACCAACAGTTTATTTGAATGAGGATTTTTTGAACCAAGCTCTCAATTTTTAATTACTGCTCCAAAAGCAGTCATACAATTCACACCAAAATGTTCAACTTGATGTCAAGACATTGAGGATGCTAAATTGCAGATGTATACTGGATATCTCGAATGGTTTGGCCGTGGTGAGACAACGTATTTACGGTGTAAAAAGGGAAACAGGAAGTGTGTTAAAACTTCTACATACATTGACTGATTTTGATGAAACTTCAACTCAAACTGTGTTTGTTATAGGAGGCCGAACACATGGATGTGACTATTGTGAGTCAAAGTCATAGCGCCACCAACTGGCAGCAGGAAGTGTGTCACTTTCAAAATGCTTTGAAATCACCCTTTTATTTTTACCCGATTTGCTTCAGTCTTCGTCAGAATAATGTCAGATGTGAAAGGATTCTTGATATCTTGAATACTGTTGCCATGGCAATGCGTCAAACTTTAATATTCTTTTTAGGTGTTTTTGAGGCTCTTAGCAAGCTTCAAATTGCATGAAACTTGACACACACATCACAGTTGTCAGCCAGTAGACAATGGAAAAGACTTAGAAACGGGCGGGGAGGAGGGACTTTGTAGCGCCATCTTTTGACAAAAGTGTGTGGGGGGGTAGTTTTACCTAAAGTCACCAAACTCTCTACATGTATTGTTCTCATTGAGCTGGACAACTTTCTAATTTACAGTCATTAGCTCCGACCAATAGGACGTCGGCTATTTTGGTTTGAATGTGGATTTTTAAAAAAAATTAGGCTCTGATTTTTAACTACTTCTCGTAGGAGATTCTTACGATTTGAACCAAACTTTCTGTACATTGCAAACAGATTTTGGTTATCTTAAATGGTGTTGCCATGGCGAGGAATTAAATTAATGACAAAAAGGGATGCAGGAAGAGTCTCATATCTTGACAAATCCTTTTACATTCACCTAGTTTAAATGCATGTCATGCACAGTCTCCCTAAAGCCCCTGGGGTGGCAGTGACGCCAGGCTTGGGCCCGTCATCGCTGCTTGCAGCTATATTTCAAACTTCTTTTTACCCCTAAGCGAAGAACGAAAAAGAATTTTGCTGTGAGTATATCGGGGCCTATTTGATCATTTTGTATGCTCATCATCTCTAAAATGTTGTGCACTGCAATTGAGCATTATGTGCTTTCATAAATGGTGATCAATAATATTTAAGGTCAGAAGCTTGATGTAAGATCTCAAACGTGCCCAGACAGAAGCAGTAAATGATGATGAAACACCTTCAGCTGGTTCTGCTCAGGTAGTTTGTGGGTAGTTACCTAGGCACTCTGAGTCCTCTCTCTCGATTACAGGCGCAGGCGGCCCATGGCGGCGGAGCAGAATGAGGGCTAAAGTTAGGATGGCAGGGGTCGTGTCGGGGCAGAACGAGCGGGGGTTTGATGTACACGGGCGGAGGGGTCGCGTGCAGGAGGGAGGGTTCGGCGGGCAGCGAGCCCTGTTTGGGCAGGTGCAGGAAACTGGGTTTGGGGTTGGAGTTAATGTCCAGAGAGGTGGACGACAGGAGGAGTGGAGGCGGGCTGTACACGGACCAGCGGGTGAACACCGGGGGAGGAACGGACTCGGGACCGGGAGCGACGGGACGCCCACAGGGCTGTGCTCGAGGGTGAGGGAGAGAGAACGAGGAGAAGGAGGAAGAAGAGGAAGAGGAGGAGGAGAACGGGTATGGAGGGGGCGGCCTCTCCTCCTCAGGGGAGGGGCAGACGAGACAGGAGTCCGGCCAATTGGACGACGCCTCGTCAGAGCTGCAAAGATTTTCAAGGTTGACACATAAAAAAGGACTGACAGCGGGGGGAAGCTGTTGTGTCTGAGGGCGACTGTGTGATTCAGTGCTCTGGAATATTCAGGGATCAATACGTTCAGCTCCATCAACAGCATTTCTGTAGTTACAACGGCAGCATTATGTTAATGAGTGCAGTTGTCTCCACAGTGCGAAAATAAATAAATGTATTAATATCAATTATTAATTATAATTAAAATAATAAATATTATTAAAATTAATAATTAAGATAATGTTATTAATGTTATTTATTTATTCATTTATAGTTAATATTAATATTTTAAATAAATATTTATTCATATAAATTATTAAATAATAAAATTAAACTAATACTTAATAAATATTAAATGTTAATAATTAAAATAATGTTATTAATATTATTTATTTATAATTAATATTATTAAACACTGATGCCAATAATTAATATTTAATATTAATAATGAATAATTCTAATAATGAATTTTAGAAATGTTTATTAATTGATTGTAATTAAACAAATACATATTAAAATATTAATAATTAAAATAAATATTTAATATCAATTATTAATTAATTATAATTATAATGAATAATTAATAAATATTATTAAACATAAATAATTAAAATAATGTTATTTATATGAATTAAATATTTTTGTTTATTTATTAATATTAATACATTTTAATATAAATAAAAATATTTATAGAAATATATATAAATTAATTGAAATTAAACAATAAATATTAAAATAGTAATAATATTCAATGATATTAAAATTAATATTCATAAATATTAATAATTAAAATAAATATTTATTAATATCAATTATTTATTACGGAGCCCTAATCCTGACATAGAAGAAAAAAAAATTATATCGTGGCCACGAATTAGGAATTCGTTCCCACGATTTAACAATACGTGCGCACGTTTTATTAACTCGTTCCCTCGATTTAGTTAAATCGTTCCCACGTTTTATTAATTCGTTCCCTCGATTTAGCTAAATCGAGGGAACGAATTAATAAAACGAGGGAACGATTTAACTAGCTAAATCGAGGGAACGAATTAATAAAACGTGGGAACGATTTAGCTTAATCGAGGGAACGAATTAATAAAACGTGGGAACGATTTAACTAAATCGAGGGAACGAGTTAATAAAACGTGCGCACGTATTGTTAAATCGTGGGAACGAATTCCTAATTCGTGGCCACGATATAATTTTTTTTTTCTTCTATGTCAGGATTAGGGCTCCGTAATTTATTATAGTTCAATTCAAAATATTTATAATGAATAATTAATATAAATAAATACAAATAACTTATTAATTTTACAAATATGTATTAATTGATTGTAATTGAACTAATACAAAATATTAAAATAGTAATATTAAAATAATATTTATTCATATAAAATTTGATATAATTTATTTAATTCTATTTCATATTAACTTAATTATTAATTACTTAATAATTAGCATTAATAAGCATCAATAATTAAAATGTATAATTTTAGCATGGTTAGGTTACATGTATAATAGCTATAAATGTATATGAAACTCTGTATACTTTTCCACAAATATTATGGTGTATTATAAGTTTTGAACCCAGAGCACTCCTTTGAAATATTCATGATAACATACAGCAATGAATAAAACACAAGGCCTGTCTGATTCATTTAGCTAAAGCTTCACACATTCATCAACTAAACATGAGTATTCATGAGTACAGCATTTTTGGTTGACCTACTGCTAAAAGAGAGAAAAGAGGAAAGGAGGAGAAAAACATGATATCTGAACTTCAGAGCTTCAATTCAGCCAACTAACAATTCATTAATATTATCAAAACTGAACATTTCTTTGCTTTACTTTGCACTTTAAATCACAAACCTTATTTATTTGGACTACTTTAAATGATATTCAAGTGTGATTTATAATATAATATTAATTTTTATGATGTCCTCAAATGGCTGAATTGAAATGGGCAGCCATCAGCAGCGTACAGCATTATGTCATGTGCTCTTGATTCCTGTTGGTCGTTTACCTGGTCCTATCGCTACTGATGGGGGGCGGAGTCTGTGAAGGGGAGGTGGAGAGATCGCCCGCTTGCTCAGGGTTCAGCGAATCAGAGGGCGGCATGGGCGGCTGAACGCTGGGAGGAGTTGACGAGCTCTTACGGGATGACGAGGAACCTCTCCGAGACACCCAGGAAGTGTCCATCACTCGCACTCCCATACTGCAACAGGGCAGACACACGGCCAATCAGATCCCTCGCACTTTCTAAACAAGAGTATGCCAGCCTACTCAAGTAAATACACTACCGTTTATTAATTAATTTAAAGAAATTAATACTTTTATTCAGCAAGGATGCATTAAAAATGTATCAAAAGTAACAGTAAAGACATTTATAATGTTCCAAAAGATTCTTTTTCAAATACATGCTGTTGTTTTGAACTTTCTATTCATCAAAGAATACTGAAAAATAAATTGTAGGATGGTTTCCACAAAAATACAAAGCTGTTTTCAACATTGATAATAATCATAAATGTTTCTTGAGCAGCAAATCAGCATATTAGAATGAAGTCTGGAGGATCATGTGACACTGAAGACTGGAGTAATGATGCTGAAAATTCAGCTTTGATTACAGGAATAAAATATAGCTGCAAGCAGCAATTAAGGGGCCAAGCACTAACTGACTGTACTGTACTGCAACAATGAGCAATTAAAGGCATATTAATATGACTGAAAAGTTATAAACAGTCACTAGTAAAGATTTAATGGCTTATCACTTTGGACCAATAGGTGGCACTGTAACCAAATTGATGTGGTGTGGTCAGAGTGAGGTGACAATGACACATGCAAAGTTTGGTATCAATATGCCAAAACATTGCAGACATACAGCCTTAAGAGTTGCCTCATGCCTCTTTTTGCTGTGGTATACGAAAACGATTTTGTCTATTGACACAAAATCCATAACTTTTTGTCGGCACAGTCTGAAGATGATACGATTGAAAATTGGACGGTCTAGGAGGAGTTCGAAAAAGGAGGTTTTGAAAGAAAATCAAAATGGCGAGTTTCATACCGAGTTTCAAAGTGATATGCCAATGTGTTCGTAAATTATAGCATTTTACGAAAAAATTCAAAAAGGCCGATATGGGTAAAATTGGAAATCAGTTGACTCGGCATGTCTCCCTGAATCTAACTAGACCACATTTTAGATTTTTGGACAAACCATTCTTAAGTTATAAGCAAAAATAAGCATTTTTCGTATCTCTGGACCAGTAGGTGGCGCTGCGCTGAAACGCAGCATGTAATCTCAGGTCATCCTTATGATGACAGTTTGATCTGAATACGAAAAAGTGTTGAGGAGATACAGTCTTATGTCAATTTTCACAAGCGCTACGTAAAATTTGTTTACACGTTTTTCGAAAACGGTTTGACAAATCAACTTGAATTCCACAACTTTTTGTCGGCACAGTCTGAAGATGATACGATTCGATTTTGGTGAAAATCGGGTGGTCTAGGAGGAGTTCAAAAAAGTAGGTTTTGAAAAAAATCAAAATGTCAAGTTTCATACCGAGATTCAAAGTGATATGCCAATGTGTTCGTAAAATATAGCATTTTATGAAAAAATTCAAAAAGGCTGATATGGGTAAAATTGGATATCAGTTGACTCGGCATGACTCCCTGAATCTAACTAGACCACATTTTAGATTTTTGGACAAACAATTCTTAAGTTATAAGCAAAAATAAGCATTTTTCATATCTCTGGACCAGTAGGTGGCGCTGCACTGAAACGCAGCATGTAATCTCAGGTCATCCTTATGATGACAGTTTGATCTGAATACGATAAAGTGTTGAGGAGATACAGTCTTATGTCAATTTTCACAAGCGCTACGTAAAATTTGTTTACACGTTTTTCGAAAACGGTTTGACAAATCAACTTGAATTCCACAACTTTTTGTCGGCACAGTCTGAAGATGATACGATTCGATTTTGGTGAAAATCGGGTGGTCTAGGAGGAGTTCAAAAAAGTAGGTTTTGAAAAAAATCAAAATGTCAAGTTTCATACCGAGATTCAAAGTGATATGCCAATGTGTTCGTAAAATATAGCATTTTATGAAAAAATTCAAAAAGGCTGATATGGGTAAAATTGGATATCAGTTGACTCGGCATGACTCCCTGAATCTAACTAGACCACATTTTAGATTTTTGGACAAACCATTCTTAAGTTATAAGCAAAAATAAGCATTTTTCATATCTCTGGACCAGTAGGTGGCGCTGCACTGAAACGCAGCATGTAATCTCAGGTCATCCTTGTGATGACAGTTTGGTCTGAATACGATAAAGTGTTGAGGAGATACAGTCTTATGTCAATTTTCACAAGCGCTACGTAAAATTTGTTTACACGTTTTTCAAAAATGGTTTGATAAATCAACTTGAATTCCACAACTTTTTGTCGACACAGTCTGAAGATGATACAATTCGATTTTGGTGAAAATCGGATGGTCTAGGAGGAGTTAAAAAAAGTAGGTTTTGAAAGAAAATCAAAATGGCGAGTTTCATACCGAGTTTCAAAGTGATATGCCAATGTGTTCGTAAAATATAGCATTTTACGAAAAAATCCAAAAAGGCTGTTATGGGTAAAATTGGATATCAGTTGACTCGGCATGACTCCCTGAATCTAACTAGACCACATTTTTGATTTTTGGACAAACCATTCTTAAATTATAAGCAAAAATAAGCATTTTTCGTATCTCCGGATCAGTAGGTGGCGCTGCGCTGAAACGCAGCATGTAATCTCAGGTCATCCTTATGATGACAGTTTGATCTGAATACGATAAAGTGTTGAGGAGATACAGTCTTATGTCAATTTTCACAAGCGCTACGTAAAATTTGTTTACACGTTTTTCGAAAACGGTTTGACAAATCAACTTGAATTCCACAACTTTTTGTCGGCACAGTCTGAAGATGATACGATTCGATTTTGGTGAAAATCGGATGGTCTAGGAGGAGTTCAAAAAAGTAGGTTTTGAAAGGAAATCAAAATGTCAAGTTTCATACCGAGTTTCAAAGTGATATGCCAATGTGTTTGTAAAATATAGCATTTTACGAAAAAATCCAAAAAGGCTGATATGGGTAAAATTGGATATCAGTTGACTCGGCATGACTCCCTGAATCTAACTAGAGCACATTTTTGATTTTTGGACAAACCATTCTTAAGTTATAAGCAAAAATAAGCATTTTTTGTATCTCCGGATCAGTAGGTGGCGCTGTGCTGAAACGCAGCATGTAATCTCAGGTCATCCTTATGATGACAGTTTGATCTGAATATGAAAAAGTGTTGAGGAGATAAAGCCTTATGTCAGTTTTCACAAGCGCTACGTAAAATTTGTTCACACGTTTTTCGAAAACGGTTTGACAAATCGACTTGAATTCCACAACTTTTTGTCTGAAGATGATCTGGTTCAATTTTCATGAAAATCGGAGCAACAGCCTAGGAGGAGTTTGAAAAAGTAGGTTTTTCGTAAAGTGGCGGAAAACTTTATGTTTTGTTTCTAGCCCTTACAGTTCAAAAGTTATTAACATAAACGTGAGTGCAACTTTGGACAGCTGGTGGCGCTAGAGGGATTGAGTTAGAGACTTCAAATTTGCAATGGTGACAGTTCAGCCTGTCCTCTATCAGTGTGCCAAATTTCATAACTTTGCCGCAAGCGGTTCTACACGATTCCCAGAGCGGAAACAGAAGGAGAAGAATTTACATTTGACTTTATTCAGATAGAAAACAGCTCTTTTAAATTGTAATATTTCACTATTTTATACTGTACTTTTGATCAAATTAATGCAGCCTTGGTGAGCAGAAGAGACTTCTTTCGTAAACTTACCAACCCTAAACTTTTGTACAAAGATTTGAGACATACTACATCATGAAATACTCTTATACATCTGAACGGCAATTCATATCACTTTCATCAACATTCCTCACAAGCTGCCAGGAAGAAATACAACACCACAAATGTCTTATCAAGAGCGTAAAGAATCAGCACATTTGCAGGAAATCAGGAAAGCTGAGACTGACAAAACAGGAAGAGACAGAAGCGTCACCGTACCTTTGAATTTTCCTAATGCTGCATTAGTGGAATAAAAGCAGAAGCATCAGTAATTCAAAGCCAAAGAAAGGACAGCATGACGAAAACCAGGAGACGTGCATTTAAACACTTAAAGCAGAACGGACCCGTCTTTCTTGTAGAACTCCAGCATCATGTTGTCGGTGGCGACGCTGAGGGGTCGTCTGCTCTGGTCCGAATGCCTGCGCTCTGATTGGTCCATGTCAGGGGACGGCATGGAGCTGTAGTTGGCATTGTGATTGGTGTGGACGGGGCTGCCGTAGTTGCCCGTGACATTAAACTCGATCTCTGCGAACACAGAACCGTAATTATCAAACAGTTCCTGTTGCTCAAACAGTAGATCATGGTCAGGGGTTTCATGAACTTCACCTCCAGGGAAGAACCAATCAGCATGCTGGATGATCGGCTCAATGATCCCAACTATCTGCAGCGAGACTGTGGTCATCATCTCTGTAATGTTCCTGAGAGAAACAACACAGACGAGCGAGAAGTGAAACGTGCGGTGTCGCCATAAAGATGCTGAAGGTGTGTGAAGAAGCGCCGCTCACCCGTCCGTACGCGCCCACAGCAGGTTCGGCCCCAGGACGATCGCAATGTTTCCTGGTGTCATTTTATTGTAATCTTGATACTCGTTCAGCTTGGCAAGAAATTTAATCAAATACCTGGAAATGAAACAGTGATAAAGTTATAAAATTATTATAAAGGTATAATAAATTAGCAAAAATTTAAGACGATATATTCCCAAGTATACACTTGGAACTTAGAACTTCTCTTATGAGGACACTCGACAAAACAGGCGTCTTTCTGTGCACACGAGTCGTGTGTGTCACATGACGTGACATTCACAATATGGAATGCCAGAAGATTCAAAAACACGTGAATTTTAACACGTATTTCACATGTTAAGTACATGTTTGCATGTGAAAAATCAGCACGTTAATGTGAAACAAGAAATACACATGCAGTTCAAATTTATGCGTTTTTGAACCTTTTGGCTTTCCATATTCTCGTTTGTCTTGTGGCGCTTGAATGGTTTAAAAGCATTTGCGTGAATAAGAGCATGATCAAATAATGTATGTATCATATAATGTATGCTAGCCAAATTATGATGAAAAAAGGGATGCTGCGTTAAATATTTTTTACATGTTACACTGAAAAAATTAATCAGTTAACGCGTTAATTTTGACTGCCCAAATATACATATTAGAGCTGTCAAGCGATGCACAATGTGGCAATTAATTGCAAAAATTCTTCATAAACTTTTTCATTAAAATTACAATTTTTTTAAAGTCATTATTGTGTTAAATGAGAAAAAGCATCAAATAGATATTACAAAAAATAACTTTAGAAACAAATTTTTTTTTGATTTGATTTAACAGAATTGATTATACAAACTTTTAGGCTTCAACGGCCATGAGGGCGAGTAAATGATGACAGAATTTTCATTTTGGAGTGAACTATACCTTTAATGGGCTTTTTATTAATATGGAAAAAATGACACTCTAAATAAGAAACTAAAACTGCCAGTAGGTGGCGGTAAATGTTAAAAATGAGTGAGTCATTGAGTCATTCATTCATTCACTCAATTCGTTCAAACGGCTGATTCATTCAGGAATGAAGTAAATGGCTCTCTTCATAAATGAGTCATTGAATCATTCATTCACCCAATTGATTCGCTCAAAACACGGATTCATTCAGAAACAAATCTTTTGCTCTGGCTTTATAGGTGATATTTTTGTTGGCCAAACTGAGCAAAAACAGACAATATTGTGAACCTGGGTCGGTATTACTATGAATGATAGGATATGCAGGGTTTGTCAGAAACTGTGGGATCTTTGGACTCACTTGAAGTTGTTGCTGTTTGCAGTGGGCAGCCTTTCACAGGTCGACAGCAGCGCCTGCAGACGCTTGTCCTGATCCGCAATACTGCAGTCAAACACACACACACACACACACACACACACACACACACACACACACTCCTGAATAAGTCCACCAGAACACTAACCATCAAAAACAAAATACGCTTGATGATTATTGTTACTGTTCGCTCACTTTGATGCCTGGATCCACTCCTCATACAGGTCAAAGGTCAGCAGGGGTTCGGGCAGCTCCCGCAGGTATGATTTCAGAGCACCTGTGCAGCAGAAACACAATGAGATCAGGATCAGGAGCAACTGTGTGACAGTTCAGAATAAACGAGGGAAATCTCACCTGCAATTGCATGCGGATCTACAGAATATTCCTGAAAGTCCAACACACCGCAGTCTAATGATGCCTTCAGCTTCTTCAGCTTCGAGGCAGATGGAGCGACTCGAAACAGACCCTGACACACACACACACACACACACACACACACAGATAAAATATGCCCCTTTTTAATACAATTATATGAATCTAAACAACAATTAACACATTATTATTATTTTCAATCAAACTGATGAAGTGTTCTTCGTCTGCTGGCACAGGGTTTCCCAAACGGGTTAATGAATTGATGAAAAAATTATAACGAATTAAATCCTAAAAATATTCAATTGAAATAAATACATAATTTTAAAATATAAATAAAACAATTACTAAAAATATAAAACATTTTATTTGTTCACTTGCATGTCATATGCATTAAATACTAATATACTATACATGCATTAAATATATAAAATTATTAAATGCAAAAATGAATATATAGTCAAACCAAAAATTATTCAGACTTTTTTAATATTTTTGCTATATTTTTACTAGTGGGTGCAGGACACTATAGTTCATTTATGTAAGTGAGGATAGCAAAATAAAGTAAACTGTGACATATTGTGGACATACAGTGGACTACCAGTAAAATTGATAAACATTTGGGAACAAAAATGATTCAGACACTTTGACCTGAGCATGTTTTGCTTATTATCTGACATAATTAAGATTAATTTTTTTCTTATACAGTTTATAAGAAAGAGTCTTTAACTCTGAGATCTTGTCATATTTTATTAAAATTTTGTTAAAATATAGTGAATAAACTGAATTAATGAATGAAATGTTCAAGGTGTCTGAATACATTTTGGTTTGACTGTATATTATATATATACAAACATATATACACATGTATATATATATATATATATATATATATATATATATATATATATATATATATATATATATATATATAAAATTACAAAAAATGTGAAACATTTTTTTTTACCTGCATGTTGTGCATTACGTACTAATATATAAAATAACTAAATAAAATTTAAATATACTATATAAAAATTGAATATTTAAAATTATTAAACATAAAAAAATATAATAAAGTACATTTTATATATATATATATATATATATATATATATATATATAATTTAATCATTAAAATGCACAATTAAAATAATTTTAAATAATTTTAAAATAAAAAATATTTTATATTTTTATAAAGACATTTTTGTAATTTTATTTATAATTTTTTATATTTTTACATGCATGTTATGTGACCATTAACCAACATCAGAGAATGGTGAACATGCAAATGTAAATCAAATATAAATGTTAAATAAAATATAATATTTACAATAAATAAAATATTATAGCTCAGAGCGGTTCAGCCTTTGAATCTGTTTTATTATATCAGTTACAGTATTTCACTACAGAATTTGGATGAACATCTGTCCACAACAACAACAAAATGCAAAACCCAAAGAAATGTGGTTTGCAGTCTATAGTGAAGGTTCACCTCCTCCTGCAGGCCGCAGTCCAGCAGCACCGTCACACACGCTTCGATGGGGAAGGCGATTTCTCTCCCGCTCAGAGTCAGGTGTTCCTCTAACGGTTTCCCGTAGCACGGCTTCTCCACCCACGACTCTGAAACACATGTTTTTAAAATTATAATTATTGTTATATTTTTCTTAAATACTTTTTAAAAATAATTTGTAAATAATTGTAATAATTTTAAAAAATAAATAAAAAATATATATATTTTTTTTTAAATAAATATATAAAATATTTTTTATTTAAAATATATATATATAATATTATATATAATATAATATTATTTTTTTTAAATAAATATTTAAAATAATTTTTATTTAATATATATATATATATATATATATATATATATATATATAAAATCAAGTGAAAATATAACAATTATTAAATAAAAAATAGGAAATATAATATAATATAATTTAAAAATGGTCAATAAAATGTTTTGGGTTTTTTTAGACCTAGCTTCCAGTTTTTTTCAGTTAATTGTACCCTCTGATGTTCATTCCTGCTCCTCACCCTGTTGAGCTTTAATCTGAGGGAGAACGTTCTGGAGCAACTCCAAAGACTTCCTGTGATACTCCGCCTGAACCTCGATCAACTGAAGAGAGCGAGAGATGGAGACGTTAATAATAAAACGACAGGCTGTTCGTCTAAACGAGTAACACACTCACCGTCTGGAAGTAGTTTGCATAGTCAATTTCTTTGGCCACGAAACTATACATGTCCGCTGAGAGCTGATCCTGAAAAACATTAAAAATGACACACACTTCAGTGAGAAAGAGAAGGACAGTTCGGTTAACCTGGAATAGCATACGTCCATACTAACATTTTTATAGTACGCAGTACATATATGGTGCACAACTATGTGTATGAAATAATCTACATGTGCTGAGAGAAAGTGATAAACTCCACCCACTCTGCAGATCTCCATGCGATTGGCCGCCTCCTCCATCTCCTCCCTAAGGGCGTCGGCTTTGGCCCCGGTTGGCGTTTCCTTATTAGACAGAGTTGAAGATTTGGATGACTGCTGCCACCTAGAGTTGGGAGGAGAGAATGTAATTGCATTTTTCATACTGCTTTACTTTATATCTTGAGAAGTAGTAATTATAAAGAGTTTTACATGCAAGTCTATGGTTATATCTCACCGTGTGCGAGCAGAATCCATGTCCAGTACCAGTTTGGCTAAATGTTTTCTTTGCTTTTGAATGTTGGGAATTTCAACCTTAAAAATAAACATATAAACAGAAAGATGTATGTCAGTCTTATTGCTTTTATAAAACACGTTATTTTTAAGTGTCCTCCATCCAAAATAATAAATAATTAAAACAAAATAAATGAAAAATAATAAATGAAATAAATAAAATTGTGTTTTAAAATTAATTAATAAAATATTATAAATATAATTGTATATATTAATTAAAAAATATAATTACAATTAAAATAATTAATTTCAAAATAAACTATATATATATATATATATATATATATATATATATATATATATATATATAAAATGTGAGAAATATATATATATGAGAAAAAAATATAATATAACTACAAAAAAAATCAAATAATTTTAAAATAAAAAATGAATAAATAATTTCAACCTTTGAGGAATCGAACGAAAAAAATAAATAGAAAGATAACACAGATAAAGATAACAAAGATAAACAGAAAAAACATGCGTCAGTCTTATTGCTTTTATAAAACATTTACACAAATTGTTCAACAAGTTATTTTTAAGTGTCCCCCATCCAAAATAATGAATAATTAAAACTAAATAAATGAAAAATAATAAATTAAATAAATAAAAACATATTTTAAAATTATATAATAAAATATGATATAAAAAATCTATAATATTTTATTATATAATTATAAAAATGTTTATTTTATATATATATATATATATATATATGTGAAAAAAATTACAATTAAAATAATTAATTTAAAAATAAACTATATATATATATATATATATATATATATATGAGAAAAAAATATATTTACAATTTTAAAAAAATCTAATAATTTTAAAATAAAAAATAAATAAATAATTTCAACCTTTGAGGAACCAAACGAAAAAATAAACAAGATAAACAGAAAAAACATGCGTCAGTCTTATTCCTATTATAAAACACTTACACAAATTGTTCAACTTATTTTTAAGTGTCCCCCATCCAAAATAATAAATAATTAAAAAATAGAAAAGTAAAATGAAAATAAACAAACAAATAAATAAAAAATTAAATATTTTTATATATAAAATAATTACATAAATAATTGTAAAATAAAAAGTAAAAAAAAATCATATTTTTTAGTAAGTGCTGACCTGCATGAATATGTTGTTAAATTATTGAAATATTATCTCAAAATCAGTGGGACTTTAAGTAAATATTTTAGCCCGGCCTTTGATTTCCTTTAATTACATCCCTGGATTACTGGATTGACCAATCAGCATCCAGGACCACAACCATCTGTTGTGTTATTTACATTACATTATAGTAAAAAAACTAAAAAAAAACAAGACCAAAGTTGGACATAAAAACAATGAAATGGAAATGTGAGTGTTAATTACTGTGAAAGAGCTAGTTTATTTTAGTTCGGTATTATAAACACACACACACACCTCAGAGAGAGTGTAGAGCGGATCCACGACATCTCGCTCGATCTGGAGTTCGAAGAGCTGAAGTTCTTGAGCGAGTCTGTCTTGCGTCTCTCCACAGATCTTCAGCATCTTGCTGCACAAGAACATTCAGAATACACAGATGATTCAGATATGCTAATGAGCGTTTGGTATCTGACCAATCAGAGCAGAGCAGCTCTCAGAGAGGCGGGGTTTAGAGAGACCGAATCTTTGAACGAAGCATTTCAGACACTGAGAGAAAACAGCTGATGCTGCAGTGGATATTATGAGAAAATTAAAGTGTTTTTAACCTTGGATGAGTGTAAATCAGTTGTAGGAGACGACAAAACACAATTCTGAGCATTTTAGGAGCACTTTAAGCTTTAAGTGTTTGAGAGACGCTCTCTCACCCCAGCAGACAATCGTCACCCAGAACAGCGGCTCCTTCCACCAGACACTGAGCCAGAGACGTCAGAGGAAGCTTCTTCTGCTCGGAAACACAAACACACACATATATACATTAGAAAACACACTTTTGGCTGATAAAAATACACCCCGATAACTGTATGTATGTCACTGAACTTCTTTGTTCATGTATATATAAAGACAAACCATCATAAACATGTATCTTGTCATGATTATGGACTTGATATTCTGTTTCTGCTTCCTTTAGTTCCTGTTTCCCTGCTCTGTTTAGTTTCGGTTTCCTTCTTTTCTGATTATGTCCTTGTTTGTTACTATGGTTACATATTATATTATCTGCACCTGTCTGTCATTATGTTCGTCTCACGATTGTTTAATCTCTTGACGGTTCTCGTTTATTTTTGTGTGGTTATGTTTCTATTTTTACTCTGCGATCTCCAGGAAATAATGATGATTTGCAGTTCGGTAAAAGAATCAGATGTTCAGTATCCACTCTGAAGGATTCAGTGAGTTGATTAAGTGAATGATTTGTCCGACTGATTCATCAGCGAGTTGATTCAGTGAATGATTTGTCCGACTGATTCATCAGCGAGTTGATTCAGTGAATGATTTGTCCAACTGATTCATCAGCGAGTTGATTTAGTGAATGATATGTCCGACTGATTCATCAGCGAGTTGATTCAGTGAATGATATGTCAGACTGATTCATCAGCAAATTGATTCAGTGAATGATTTGTCCGACTGATTCATTAGCGAGTTGATTCAGTGAATGATTTGTCCGACTGATTCATCAGCGAGTTGATTCAGTGAATGATTTGTCTGACTGATTCATCAGCGAGTTGATTCAGTGAAAGATTTGTCCGACTGATTCATCAGCGAGCTGATTCAGTGAATGATTTGTCCGACTGATTCATCAGCGAGCTGATTCAGTGAATGATTTGTCCGACTGATTCATCAGCGAGTTGATTCAGTAAATGATATGTCCGACTGATTCATCAGCAAGTTGATTCAGATTTGTCCGACTGATTCATCAGCGAGTTGATTCAGATTTGTCCGACTGATTCATCAGCGAGTTGATTCAGATTTGTCCGAATGATTCATCAGCGAGTTGATTCAGTGAATGATTTGTCCGACTGATTCATCAGAGAGTTGAATCAGGGAATGATTTGTCCGACTGATTCATCAGCAAGTTGATTCAGTGAATGATTTGTCCGACTGATTCATCAGCGAGTTGATTCAGATTTGTCCGACTGATTCATCAGAGAGTTGAATCAGGGAATGATTTGTCCGACTGATTCATCAGCAAGTTGATTCAGTGAATGATTTGTCCGACTGATTCATCAGCGAGTTGATTCAGTGAATGATTTGACCAACTGATTCATCAGCGAGTTGATTCAGGGAATTATTTGTCCGACTGATTCATCAGCGAGTTGATTCAGTGAATGATTTGTCCGACTGATTCATCAGCGAGCTGATTCAGTGAATGATTTGTCCGACTGATTCATCAGCGAGTTGATTCAGATTTGTACGACTGATTCATCAGCGAGTTGATTCAGATTTGTCCGACTGATTCATCAGCGAGTTGATTCAGTAAATGATTTGTCCAACTGATACATCAGCGAGTTGATTCAGTGAATGATTTGTCCAACTGATTCATCAGCGAGTTGATTCAGTAAATTATATGTCCGACTGATTCATCAGCGAGTTGATTCAGATTTGTCCGACTGATTCATCAGCAAGTTGATTCAGATTTGTCCGACTGATTCATCAGCGAGTTGATTCAGTGAATGATTTGTCCGACTGATTCATCAGCGAGTTGATTCAGTGAATGATTTGTCCGACTGATTCATCAGCGAGTTGATTCAGTGAATGATTTGTCCGACTGATTCATCAGTGAGTTGATTCAGATTTGTCCGACTGATTCATCAGCGAGTTGATTCAGTGAATATTAATAAATATATTAGTAAAATATTAGTAAAATTAGTAAAATATTAGTAAAAATTAGGACTGCCACCGACTAAAGATTTTTCTAGTCGACTATTAGTCGTTCATTTAAGTCAACTAATTGCACATTTATATTAATTTAATTACTTAAAATCCCCCTGTAGTCAATAATTTTATCCTTTTAAACTTATCTTTGATCACCAAATGACATATTTAAATGTTTTTTTCCTTGAAAAAAATTCTTCATGCCTTAAAATAGCTTGAATGTAACTCGACACCCTTACTTCATTTAGTATATGCGGTTCTATGTATATGCAAATTAGCCCCGCCCCAAATCACACACACCAGCTTGTTGATGTGATTGGTTACAATGTAGTTTGTGACGCAAGAAACACCAGCAATTTCAAACCATGTTCTTTGGTTTAATGCATACTTATGAATTTGCACATGGTTTGTCTTAAAGCATATTAAAAACACCAAATTAACATATAAACAACATTAAAAACCTTGATTTTTATTGAGGTGAATATTAAACCATAATGAGCGTTTAATATATATATATATATATATATATATATATATATATGCACGTAATTTAGCCTATTCCATGCACTATATTTTTCAGAAAAAATAGCAAGGAGACATTTTAATTATTTTTCAGTCAGTGTCTTCTGCATAGTATTTATTTTTTATTTGAATTGGTTAAATATTAATAAACTTTTTGTCGACTAACAATTAGTGATGTGTTCTGAATGATGTGACACAGAAACATTATTAATAATTCTGATATAACATACCAGTTGAGAAATGCAATAAAATACAATGTTTTGTTTGTTACATTCCAATATTCCAGATAATATTATTCAGTTATTTAATATTTATTCTTCACGCTTTAGCCTATTAAACAGCTTATAAATCTACTAAAACTGTAGTTTAAATGATGAAGTATTACATTTCTCCATTTGAAAACACTAGATATTCTACATTTATTTTGCTTATTGTTAACATTAGTGTTTTATTGGTGTATAAATAAGATTTGCATGCTTTCTATGCAAGGAGGGAGTGATTGTTAGAAATAAAATGTTTTTTCAGTTCAGCGGTGTTGTAATCGTGTCAAAAACAGAAGTATAACAGTAAATGAATCGGTTTGCACATAAACACACAAATTATCGTTATCGGTTCTAAAAAATCAATATCAGTCGATCACTAATTTTTGACTTTAAATATATACTGAGGAGAATACTAAACCATAATGGGCGTTTAATTTATATATATATTCATAATATAGCCTATTCCATGCACTATATTTGTCGGAAAAAATAGCAATTTTAATTATTTATTAATAAACTTGTGTTTTCTGAATCAGTATCGGCTGCAAAGATGAAGTTGACGATCTCTGCAGTATGGAGAAATGCATGTAATGCAAGTATTTCTTTTTGATTTGAATTGGTTAAATATTAATAAACGTTTGGTCGACTAACAATTAGTGATGTGTTCTGAATGACGGACACAGACGGGTCGTGACTCACCGAAGGCGACCTGACGGACCGCTTGTCCACATCCACACCCTGCTGACCCTGGAGACATGCGGTCAGCTTCTTGTGTGTGTTGTGAGACACCTGCTTAACTAGTTCCAGACGCTTCTCCACCTGTAAACACACACACACACTCTCTCAGACATGAACACACACATCTATATTTCACACACACACAAACCCGCTTCACTCACCTGCAGCAGATCATCACTGAGGACTTCTGTCTTCTCTGCCCTGTAGAGACACAGCAAACATTCATGAGCGTGTGAAACAAAACTAATATTTACTCAGAGAGCGAAAGAGGAAGGAGCTGAGACACACAATCAAGTTTTTATCACATGACCGAAATGATAACAGCTGAAGTCTTTCTCTCTAGTTCACGTCAGGTCAAGTTAGTAACTGTGGGTTAATCGCACTAAAACAACCTGTTTGGATCCACATGATTAAAATTAAACGAGTGAATTGTATACCTATTTTTAGGACCACATTCACACATCTTTCACATCTTCAAAAAGCAAAACACCCTGAGCTAAACTCGAGTTGAAGCCACACACACCGCAGATCAAACACACACAATACAGATCAAACGCATCGATCATGTGGCAGAACGGCACAGAAATAAATCAGTAATATCAAGCATCTTACTCTGGAGGAGCTTTCCGTTTACGTCTGGTGGAGATGTGAAGCTTTCTCTTCCACAGAGCCATGATGAGTACAGACTGACAGACGACGGGTTAGAGGAAACCGAGACAGGTCAGGAATGAGACCCGACCGGCAGGTACGACAGCAATCACGAGCGCTAATGTAAACTCACGGTTTCCCTTTCACACACACTTCAACATTCAACTATTTCATCATGGAGCTGCTTTGAGATCCACATATCTATGGGACTGAATTATGTACATTTAAAAGGAAAGGAAGGATCTGGAAGGATATTAAGATATCTTGAATACTGCAAAGTGACCCACATTTGAAAATGTGTACCAATTTACTCACTGAGCCGCATTAAGATCTCCATATCTCTAGAATTTAACCATCGAGGGCCTTTAAAATGAAGACACCAAAGAGAAAGTTTGTTAAAGGTGCCCTAGAATCAAAATGTGAATTTACCTCGGCATAGTTGAATAACAAGAGTTCAGTACATGGAAATGACATACATTGAGTTTCAAACTCCACTGCTTCCTCCTTCTTATGTAAATCTCATTTGTTTAAAAGACTTCCGGAAAACATGCGGATCTCAACATAACACCGACTGTTACGTAACAGTCAGGATCATTAATATGTATGACCCCAATATTTGCATATGCCAGCCCATGATCAAGGCATTAGACAAGGGCAGCCAGTATTAACGTCTGGATCTGTGCACAGACAAGGTAAGCAAGAACAATAGTGAAAAATGGCAGATGGAGCGATAATAACTGACATGATCCATGATAACATGATATTTTTAGTGATATTTGTAAATTGTCTTTCTAAATGTTTCGTTAGCATGTTGCTAATGTACTGTTAAATGTGGTTAAAGTTACCATCGTTTCTTACTGTATTCACAGAGACGAGAGCCGTCGCTATTTTCATCATTAAACACTTGCAGTCTGTATAATTCATAAACACAACTTCATTCTTTATAAATCTCTCCAACAGTGTAGCATTAGCCGTTAGCCACGGAGCATAGCCTCAAACTCATTCAGAATCAAACGTAAACATCAAAATAAATACTTTACTCACATAATTTGAAGCATGCATGCAGTATGCATGATGAACATCTTGTAAAGATCCATTTGAGGGTTATATTAGCTGTGTAAACTTTGTAAATGCGCTGTAATATAGTCGAGAGCTCGTGTGGCAGGGAGCAGGCGAATTAAAGGGGCGGCGTGCTGCCAAAATCAGTGTATAGTTAATGATGCCCCAAAATAGGCAGTTAAAAAAAATAATAAAAAAAAATCTATGGGGTATTTTGAGCTGAAACTTCACAGACACATTCAGGAGACACCTTCGACTTATATTACATCTTGTGAAAAAGCATTCTTGGGCACCTTTAAGAACCAGAATCTAAAAGGATATTAAGATATATTTAATACTTCTCGAGTTATAGACATGCAAACTTGAGGCAAAAAACACACAAGAAGTGCTTTTTGCCATTTTTGAACTGTCGCCGTTGGGATATAATGACACACAGATTGATAAAGTCAACAGATTTCACTAATAGATCTACCAATCTCTGTGTAGAAATAAAATAATGATGCTGACATCTTTATAAAGTCATTTTTACACCCCTCTAATCTGGCTCCACATCCAAATTGTCACTTAAATATATACGTAAATATACATCTGTGACATTTAATATCTGGGCTTTCATCACTATTTATGTTGGTCTTTCTCCAAAAATATCTAAATATATTAAAGACGTGGTTGATTATGATTTCACTTTTTAACTTTAGTTAGTGTGTAATGTTGCTGTTTGATCATAAACATAAACATCTGCAAAGTTACGACGCACAAAGTTCAATGCAAAGGAGATTTTTAAGGACTACAACGAGCTTCTTCCCAGGTTTGTGACATCACAAACCCTAAAATTTACATAAACCCCGCCCCCGAGAACACTCAACAAAGGGGGCGGGGCCATGTTGGGCTGCTTTAGAAAAAAGGAAGAGTTGTTGTAGTAGAGTGTTGTTGTCATGCCGTCATTTTACGCCGGACTGCTTCACAAACGAGGGTCAATTCAACACAAAAGATGAACATGACGGCACATGCTAGTGGATGAGTTGAATCAACTCCACAGCAACTACATCAATTTATCCACTAACCATTCAGAAACGTCTAAAAGTTGTAACTTCTTCCTGAGTCTCTCCATCAGTGTCGACTCCGGTTTGAACAATGTAAGGCTGAACAAAATCGTCATTTTGGCTGCGTGAGATTCTCCAGCTTTGTTGTTGTTGAGCTGTTAAAGCTCCGCCCTCTTCTGGAAAGGGGGCGGGGAGCAGCAGCTCATTTGCATTTAAAGGGACACACACAAAAACGGCGTGTTTTTTCTCACACCCAAATAGGGGCAAATTTGACAAGCTATAATAAATGATCTGTGGGGGATTTTGAGCTGAAAGGGGCGTTATAGGTCCTCTTTAACAAAATCAAAATTTGAGCCTGGGATGTTTACAAAATTTGTTGACACAGAATGACCCTCCTCTGATCAAAGCTGAATTTTCAGCATCATTACTCCAGTTTTCAGTACCACATGATCCTTCAGAAATCATTCTAATATGATGATTTGATACTCAAGAAACATTTCTGATTATTATCAATGTTGAAAACATTCATATTTTTGTGAAAAATGTGATACATTTTATTTTTCAGTGTTCTTTGATGAATCAAAAGTTCTTAAGAACAGCATTTATTTGAAATAGAATCTTTTGTAACATTATAAATGTCTTTACTGTCACATTTGAGCAATTTATTGTGTCTTTAATGAATAAAAGTATTAAGTCTGATAAAATATTTATGTGTGTGTATGATATTGTCCCACAGAGGTCATCAGCTCCCTCAAGCTGAAATGACACATCATGTTCTATATTCCTCCTGTAGGTGGCGCACTGATGTCTACCAGTAACTGAGTGACAATTAATGAATGAATGAATAAACACACACACACACACACACACACATATATATATATATATATATATATATATATATATAATTTATATTTGTTCAAATCTATTAATTCTAACAGGAAATCTGCCTGATCAGAAGAGAGTTCTGGGTAGTTTTGACTTATTATGGGTTTTTAATCCATTTTGGTCTTCACCTTGACTAGTCAGACAATCCAGAGAGTGTGTTCTCTTGGATAACACACACACACACACACACACACACACACACACACACACACACACACACACACACACAGGTTTACTTAGCTATCTTAATGGAAAGTAGCAGACAATTGAATTGTTTTGACAGGGTTTTTCCTATTGTCCTGCAGTTCCAGCGCACTACAGTCACACAGAAGCACATGCTGTGTTTAAAGTGTGTCAGGATCCTTCTGACAATACAAACAACTGTGTGTTCAGCTCATGGACAGGAAAGACGAGTTCCTGAAACACACACATAATACAGAATACACACAAGATTAATTACAGAAAACACACACGGGTTTCCATGTTTTATGGGAATTTCTATAGACATAATGATTTTTAAACTGTTTAATCTGTATATTTAATCTGTATATATTAAACTGTTTAATCTGTATATTCTCTCCCCTAACCCACAGAAAACTGCATTTCGAAGCTGTTTTCCTCATATAGGACCAAAAAATGTCCACAATGTAGGGAATACCTGAACCACACACACACACACACACACACACACACACACACACATCAGTAATCCAGGCAGCCTTGAACAGCTCTATAAGATCTAAATCTCTTTTCTCTCAGTGTCTGAAACGCTTCGATCAAGGATTCGGTCTCTTTAAACCCCGCCTTTCTGAGAGCTGCTCTGCTCTGATTGGTCAGATGGCCCAGTCTGTTGTGATTGGTCAGAAACCAAACGCTCATTAGCGTATCTGAATTTCAGCACTTGATACACAGTGATACGAACCGTAACGATGGTGTCGGCGTCTATGAAAATAAAATTTGGTTGCGTTATTTGATTATACAGTTTCATACATATAAGAAACTTTAAAAAATGCAAAATTACAACATACAGGATACTGTTTCATGTAATATTTTATAAAAATAATACAGTCTATATTAGGGCTGAGTATTGACAATTTTCACGATTCGATTACTATTCACATGCTTTCGGATATTTTGGATGTAGTATTTCAGTTTCAGTTCATGGCAAATTTTCTAGAGGTAAAGAATCTCTCAACTAATGCTGTAAACTACACATGAGAGTCAGCTGGTGCTACTATAATAATATTGGAGGTTAAATTAACTTATTTATATACAAACACTTAAATTACACTCAATGATGTTTTTATTATAAATAAAGTTTAGAATTACATAATCATATTTCTACTCCAATTCCTTTTTTTTAAACATAAACATTTAAATCGTGGCTATCATAACTGATTTATTCAAACTTGCATTAAATATTGAAGAACATTATAATGAATATGTAACGGTGCATAGCTATATTTATCACAATGCTGCTTTCTAGAGCACTTTTCTAGCTGACTAATGAGTTTATGGTCACTGAATACGTTTTTCTGAGGTAAATGTGACGTCACGTGACATTGAAGCTGTTTTATTGAGTCTTTCCGAGGTTGAAGCACTGATTGAGCGATTACACGAGACGTGATACGGATTTCAGTAAGTTGTACTGTATATTTTAACATACCTTCAGATGTTCATGTTTATTTCGCTGTAACTGGTATTAAGGCGGAGGAGAGGATGATCACATGCTTCTCTTTAACTGAGGCGCTAAAGCGATCTGTCACGCCACATTAAACAGCGCCAAAACTGTATTTATTTTTTCAATCTCATAATAAGATGGACGTCATTTGAAATCTGAGACTTTGCTTCATATCAAAAGTAACAAAGATTATTGTGATTTATTGGATGGGAGGCGCTACATATTCTGCTCATTCATCAACTGAAAACAGACTAGACTAATCGATTCTTGGGATTTAAGAATCAGTATTGGTTCGTAAAATTGAGAATTGATTAAAATCGAGAAATCGATATTTTTACCCAGCCCTAGTCTACATTAGTCTACAACCATTAGAAATAACTCTCTATTCTACACACACACACACACACACACACACACACACACAGCTATCGCACAGACTTCTGTTGTTTGTATATACAGCTAGTCACCGCCGTCCATGATATCACTTGAGATAATAAACAAACACGTAATAAACATCATCATAAACTACAACACATTTCTTGTAGAGCAGAACTGGACCTTGTAGAGGTCATTTTACTGATTATGAAAATGAGTTCACATTTATGGTCCTCCAACCATAAAATGTTCCAGCACCGGAAGCTCAGAAGACGAAACACACGTTAGCTAGAAACCAAACAGAGCAGGATAATCAATGCTGTGATGCTGATGTTTGTTCTGCTGTCATTTACAACGTTGCCCTGACTTTTCCAGACGTTCATGAATAATGGAAAGGATTTTAAAAATTATTTTATAGAGTAGTCTAGTCAACTAGATATTTTAGAGCAGAGTATGAAATATACAATTTTATTATTTTTCATGACTTTTCCTGGCCTGGAAATCACAGTCTTTTGACTAATAAATTTCCAAACTGAAAATAAATAAATTAAAAAAAAACACTGCATGAGATTTGTGTATTACTGCACTTGAAGAGCTTTCCATGTTTTAAGTATAAACAAGCTAAAAACAATTAAAGGTGCAGTGAGTGATTTCTGAGAATCGTTGTTGAACACTGTTGATATCTGAAATCAATCAAAACAGACACACCCCTCCCTTCATTGCTCCGCCCCCAAAATACACAAACACACAATGCAAGAGTGGATGTCTCTTTACCATAACTGAAGTAAAGCAAAATAATACTTCACAAAAAATAAACCAATAAAAATAAACCCACAAAAAGATTACAAACGATCGACAAGGAAGAACAAAAAAAGAACAGTGAACATTCCTCTTTTTCTCTTTTGTAATGTCTCTCAGCCATTTTCTTTCTAGTGTCTCTTCAAATCTCCCTCTTGCTCACTCTCTCTCCTCCCCCATCATGAGTGGACACGCCCCCTACTACTGACTGGCTCACTCTCTCTCCTCCCCCATCATGAGTGGACACACCCCCTAGTACTGACTGGCTCACTCTCTCTCCTCCTCCATCATGAGTGGACACGCCCCCTACTACTGACTGGCTCACTCTCTCTCCTCCCCCATCATGAGTGGACACACCCCCTAGTACTGACTGGCTCACTCTTTCTCCTCCCCCATCATGAGTGGACACACCCCCTAGTACTGACTGGCTCACTCTCTCTCCTCCCCCATCATGAGTGGACACGCCCCCTACTACTGACTGGCTCACTCTCTCTCCTCCCCCATCATGAGTGGACACACCCCCTAGTACTGACTGGCTCACTCTCTCTCCTCCCCCATCATGAGTGGACACGCCCCCTACTACTGACTGGCTCACTCTCTCTCCTCCCCCATCATGAGTGGACACACCCCCTAGTACTGACTGGCTCACTCTCTCTCCTCCCCCATCATGAGTGGACACGCCCCCTACTACTGACTGGCTCACTCTCTCTCCTCCCCCATCATGAGTGGACAAGCCCCTACTGCTAACTGGCTCACTCTCTCCTCCCCTATCATGAGTGGACACGCCCCCTACTGCTGACTGGCTCACTCTCTCTCCTCCCCCATCATGAGTGGACACACCCCCTACTACTGACTGGCTCACTCTCTCTCCTCCCCCATCATGAGTGGACACGCCCCCTACTACTGACTGGCTCACTCTCTCTCCTCCCCATCATGAGTGGACAAGCCCCTACTGCTAACTGGCTCACTCTCTCTCCTCCCCATCATGAGTGGACACGCCCCCTACTGCTAACTGGCTCACCCTCTCCTCCCCCATCATGAGTGGACACACCCCCTATTCTCATTGGCTCACTCTCTCTCCTCCCCATCATGAGTGGACAAGCCCCCTACGCTGACTGGCTCACTCTCTCTCCTCCCCCATCATGAGTGGACACGCCCCCTACTACTGACTGGCTCACTCTCTCTCCTCCCCCATCATGAGTTGACACGCCCCCCACTGCTGACTGGCTCACTCTCTCTCCTCCCCCATCATGAGTGGACACGCCCCCTACTGCTGATTGGCTCACTCTCTCTCCTCCCCCATCATGAGTGGACACGCCCCCTACTACTGACTGGCTCACTCTCTCTCCTCCCCATCATGAGTGGACACGCCCCCTACTACTGACTGGCTCACTCTCTCTCCTCCCCCATCATGAGTGGACAAGCCCCCTACTGCTAACTGGCTCACTCTCTCTCCTCCCCCATCATGAGTGGACACGCCCCCTACTACTGACTGGCTCACTCTCTCTCCTCCCCCATCATGAGTGGACACGCCCCCTACTGCTAACTGGCTCACTCTCTCTCCTCCCCTATCATGAGTGGACACGCCCCCTACTGCTGACTGGCTCACTCTCTCTCCTCCCCCATCATGAGTGGACACCCCCTACTGCTGACTGGCTCACTCTCTCTCCTCCCCATCATGAGTGGACACGCCCCCTACTGCTGACTGGCTCACTCTCTCTCCTCCCCCATCATGAGTGGACAAGCCCCCTACTGCTAACTGGCTCACTCTCTCTCCTCCCCTATCATGAGTGGACAAGCCCCCTACTGCTAACTGGCTCACTCTCTCTCCTCCCCTATCATGAGTGGACACGCCCCCTACTGCTAACTGCCTCACCCTCTCTCCTCCCCCATCATGAGTGGACACACCCCCTATTTCTCATTGGCTCACTCTCTCTCCTCCCCCATCATGAGTGGACAAGCCCCCTACTGCTGACTGGCTCACCCTCTCCTCCCCCCATCATGAGTGGACACACCCCTATTTCTCATTGGCTCACTCTCTCTCCTCCCCATCATGAGTGGACAAGCCCCTACTGCTGACTGGCTCACTCTCTCTCCTCCCCCATCATGAGTGGACACGCCCCCTACTACTGACTGGCTCACTCTCTCTCCTCCCCCATCATGAGTTGACACGCCCCCCACTGCTGACTGGCTCACTCTCTCCTCCCCCTCATGAGTGGACACGCCCCCTACTACTGACTGGCTCACTCTCTCCTCCCCCATCATGAGTTGACACGCCCCCCACTGCTGACTGGCTCACTCTCTCTCCTCCCCCATCATGAGTGGACACGCCCCTACTGCTGACTGGCTCACTCTCTCTCCTCCCCATCATGAGTGGACACGCCCCCTATTTCTCATTGGCTCACTCTCTCTCCTCCCCATCATGAGTGGACAAGCCCCCTACTGCTGACTGGCTCACCCTCTCTCCTCCCCCATCATGAGTGGACACACCCCCTATTTCTCATTGGCTCACTCTCTCTCCTCCCCCATCATGAGTGGACAAGCCCCCTACTGCTGACTGGCTCACTCTCTCTCCTCCCCCATCATGAGTGGACACGCCCCCTACTACTGACTGGCTCACTCTCTCTCCTCCCCCATCATGAGTTGACACGCCCCCCCTGCTGACTGGCTCACTCTCTCTCCTCCCCATCATGAGTGGACACGCCCCCTACTACTGACTGGCTCACTCTCTCTCCCCCCCATCATGAGTTGACACGCCCCCCACTGCTGACTGGCTCACTCTCTCTCCTCCCCCATCATGAGTGGACACGCCCCCTACTGCTGACTGGCTCACTCTCTCTCCCCCCATCATGAGTGGACACCCCCCTATTTCTGACTGGCTCAATCTCTCTTCTCCCCCATCATGAGTGGACACACCCCCTACTACTGACTGACTCACTCTCTCTCCTCCCCCATCATGAGTGGACACGCCCCCTACTACTGACTGGCTCACTCTCTCTCCTCCCCATCATGAGTGGACACGCCCCCTACTACTGACTGGCTCACTCTCTCTCTCCCCCATCATGAGTGGACACGCCCCCTACTACTGACTGACTCACTCTCTCTCCTCCCCCATCATGAGTGGACACGCCCCCTACTACTGACTGGCTCACTCTCTCTCCTCCCCCATCATGAGTGGACACGCCCCCTACTACTGACTGGCTCACTCTCTCTCCTCCCCCATCATGAGTGGACACACCCCCTACTGCTGACTGGCTCACTCTCTCTCCTCCCCCATCATGAGTTGACACGCCCCCACTGCTGACTGGCTCACTCTCTCTCCTCCCCCATCATGAGTGGACACGCCCCCTACTGACTGGCTCACTCTCTCTCCTCCCCCTCATGAGTTGACACACCCCCCACGCTGACTGGCTCACTCTCTCTCCTCCCCCATCATGAGTGGACACGCCCCCTACTGCTGCTGACTGGCTCACTCTCTCTCCTCCCCATCATGAGTGGACCACCCCCTATTTCTGACTGGCTCAATCTCTCTCTCCCCATCATGAGTGGACACACCCCCTACTACTGACTGACTCACTCTCTCTCCCCCCCATCATGAGTGGACACGCCCCCTACTACTGACTGGCTCACTCTCTCTCCTCCCCCATCATGAGTGGACACGCCCCCTACTACTGACTGGCTCACTCTCTCTCCTCCCCATCATGAGTGGACACGCCCCCTACTACTGACTGGCTCACTCTCTCTCCTCCCCCATCATGAGTGGACACGCCCCCTACTACTGACTGGCTCACTCTCTCTCCTCCCCCATCATGAGTGGACACGCCCCCTACTACTGACTGGCTCACTCTCTCTCCTCCCCCATCATGAGTGGACACGCCCCCTACTACTGACTGGCTCACTCTCTCTCCTCCCCCATCATGAGTGGACACACCCCCTACTGCTGACTGGCTCACTCTCTCTCCTCCCCCATCATGAGTGGACACCCCCCTACTACTGACTGGCTCACTCTCTCTCCTCCCCCTCATGAGTGGACACGCCCCCACTGCTGATTGGCTCACTCTCTCTCACCCCATCATGAGTGGACACGCCCCCTACTACTGACTGGCTCACTCTCTCTCCTCCCTCATGAGTGGACACACCCCTACTGCTGACTGGCTCACTCTATCTCCTCCTCCTCATGAGTGGACAACCCCCTACTGCTGACTGGCTCACTCTCTCTCCTCCCCCATCATGAGTGTACACGCCCCCTGCTGCTGATTGGCCTCAAGTGTGTTGTGGTGCTCGGTCCGATCCACTTTCAAGTGTTTTTTTTTTAGAAATCACTTACTGCACCTTTAAAGTGGTCACGACTTGGATTTTTAATTAATTTAATATGTTCCTTGAGGTTCACTTATAATGTTAATAAAGTTTTTTGCACAAAAAAAAAATATACACGGAAAAAACAATTATGTCAACCTTCATTCGTCCTCTGTCTGAAACAGTTGTAAGGCATGGCTCCTTGTAAACGGACACTGTTCTGATTGGCTAACGTCACTGCATAGGAAACATACCACTCACTATTGCACAGCAGTCATTGTTCTAAAAACATTTTCCATATAAAACCAACAATTTCCGACTTTCCAATGTGGCATTATTCTGCATCAGATTGTCTTTTTACAGCTGGGTGGAGTAAAGAAACAAAACCCCACGGGATGAGGTACCATGTCAAACAACGATTAACCAGCAGCATGAGGTTACCACGCTATTTCCATCAATCCACACAGAGGTTTGTGTTTGACAGTGAATTACGTAAAGTGATTTCTTATGCGTGTAATCTGATTAAAGGTGAAGCTCACCTGCTAACTGTGTGTGTGTGTGTGTGTGTGTGTGTGTGTGTGTGTGTGTTTTCCCACAGTGAGCACTCATGAAAGGCAGGTGTGGTTCTCATTAGCACACAAACACACCGTCAGAACTGAGATCTCAGTGTCTCTGATTCACACTGAAACACACACACACATGGAGATGTACTTTGATAAAGTAAATTCTCATGAAATCAGTCACGAGCAGCACTGATTCAAATGACGTTTCGCATTACAGCATCCGGAGAATGACACATTTGTACAGAGAGAAAGAACACACCCATTCCCTCGAGACACACACACACACACAGAAAGAGAAGTAAAACAGAGAGATATTTATAGTTCAAAGTCTGCGTTCACACATTATTTCAAGATTCATATTCAAGGATCATATTCATATAAAACTCAGCTGATTAACACATTCTTACAATGACAGACGGATAGATTCACTGGAGACTTGACCTTTCAGGCCTAATGAAGTCGTCTGCTCACTGTGTGTATCTGTAAGTGTGTGAGGTGTGTGTGTGTGTGTGAGGTTGAAGTAAGCGTTGCTCGCTCTCAGCGCCGCGTGTTCAACTCCAGCAGGAGAACATGTGCGTCTGTTCCGCTCCACAGACACAAACACACGGACCGACGGAGAGGAGAGGAAACACATGCTGATGGGAACCTGCCAAACCCCGAACGCAACATTTGTGCACCCACACACAGCTAACTGTCCATGCTGCGAGACAGCACACACACACACACAGCCATCTCACAGAAAACTGATCAATCGGTCTGAATCTGAAAGGAAAAATAGAAAGGAAGAGCCGAGCCAACGAAAGCCTTCAGGAAAGGGAGGAGAGGAAGAGTCTGGAGGAGTAAAAATCAGATTACCAGAGAAACTCACTTAACAAACTGGGTCACATATCTCAGTTACTAGAATAATAACCAGAGGAAATATTGCAGAGAGACACACAGAGAGACGGAGACGCTCGGATGGACGGACGTCACAGGAACTAATGGCTCCTCAGAGACGCTCGGCATCACATCTGAAGAAACCGGATGTTTATCATATTATCACATAACAGGTTAAGAGTCTGGCAGCAGATGTGAGGCTCGTTTAATGTGTTTAGTTGGTTATTTCAGTCTCACAGGAGATCATTAATGTAACTGACAAATAATAATGTCTGAGATTATCATAAAAAACTTAATTTTTTCCTCCATAAAATTACGGATGCACCGATATGAAAATGTGACCGATATCGATAACCGATATTTCTTTATATTGAAAGCCAATAACCGATATATTGGCCAATAAATCTAAATCAACATTTTTGTAATTTTGAGACGATAATCAAAAACTCAAGTTTCACAACATTAAAATCCATGTCCCAACCACACAATTATAATGTTCTTATTATATTTCAATGATTTCAATCATATTTCAAGCAATTCAAAACCATCATGGCAGACAGTGTGCATCTGAAGTGTCTCGGCTCAAGGAAATAATCCATTATTTATCGGCTTTAAAATACTGGACAAAATTTCTTATTGTACCGATAACGATAACATTAAAAATGAACATATATCAGCCAATACCGATAACCGATAATTCTTTATATTTGAAAGCCGATAACCGATATATTGGCCGATAAATCTAAATAAAAATTTGTATATAATTTTTGAGAGCCTGAATAAAAAAACTAAAGATTCACCATTAAAATCCATGTCCCAAACACACAATTATAATGTTCTTATTATATTTCAATGATTTCAAGCATATTTCAAGCAATTCATAACCATCATGGCAGACAGTGTGCATCTGAAGTGTCTCGGCTCAAGGAAATAATCCATTATTTATCGGCTTTAAAATATCGGACAAAATTTCTTATTGTGCCGATAATGATAACATTAAAATGAACATATATCGATAATTCTTTATATTTGATAACCGATATATTGGCTGATGAATCTAAATCCAAAATTTTATATAATTTGATTACAAAAACAAAAGTCTCGCCATTACAAGCCATTATTTATCGGCTTTAATGTATAACCCAAAATTTCTTTTTGGCCCGATAACACTAACATTAAAAATAAACATATATCGGCCGATACCGATATGGTGGCTGATATATCGTGCATCCCTAATAAAATCATTAAAAAATTGTGGCTTAAATCTTAGTATTCATACTGGCTTCAAACATTTTCATATCATATTGTACAACTATCCTACAAGTTTTGATTTAATTTCACAACAATAGTTAGCAAACATTTGTTAAATATATTATTTATACCTTGAATAAAAGTTTTAATAATCTTGATTGTGTTTTTTAAATTTGACAATCTGAACTAACCTTCCATGACGTAAAAAAAGTTTAAAAAAGCCAAATTATCTGACATTTTCAAGAAAGCAATAATTACTGTAATTGACATTGACAAATAAGGATGTTTGTGATGATCATAAAAAGTTTATTTTTCATAAAATCAAAAAAGATGTGTCAAGATACTTGAAATGTAATGTTAGTATTTATATTGCTTTCAAACATTTTCATGCAATGACATACAAATATCATGCAAAGTTTTATTTACTTTCACAATAATCATCAGGGAAAATTTATTAAATATATAATTTACACTCTGAAAGTCTTATTCATTTTTGTTTTTCAAATTTGAAAACTTGCAGTGTCATAAATCCTTAAAAAGTCAAAAATAAATAAATAATTGAATTAATTTAAAAAAAAAATCATTAGTGTAATTGACAATGACAAATAATGGTGTTTGAAATGATCATAAAACACTAAAAATGTTTCATATAAATCATGTAAGCTTGTTCCAAGTTACTTAAAAAGTCTATAAAAAAAATAAATATATATATATATATATATATATAAAATTCTGAAAAATGTCTTCAGAATCTATCTTTAAAAAATCTTAGTTATATAATACTATATAATTTAATAATATTATACTATTTTAATTTATATAATATATATATATATATATATATATATATATATATATATATATATATTTAAAAAAAAAAAAATATATATATATATATATAAAATTTATTTTCATTAATTCATTTATGCACAACTGAATAATTATGACATAAATTAAAGATCTCCTTTCAAAGTGTAAATTTACTGAGTTGCATAACTGACCTCTTCAACACACTGTGATTCTGTGAGCTACGAAAAGTGGGGAAAATATGATCAAAATCAACTCATGCTCTTTGTCAGACTCTGATATGCATGTCAGAAAATCAGAAGAAATCTTCAAAAAGGAGCGCGAGCGAGAGCGTTCGTTCTGAATGAAGATCTCAGAGGCTGTTTCATCTGCTGCTGGAGTTTTCTGTCTGTGTCTGTCGACGAGGGTTCAGCAAGAGTCCGTCGGCTAAATAAAGCTCTCCGATATCTGCGTGCGACTTAAACAGGATTCTCACACTCACGTTACCTGTCTGCAGAGTCACACCTGTTCTCTCAGAGGACGCCGGCAGGTGTGTGTAATCTAGCCCACACCCTCACAATACACCGCTTATGATGCACCTGCGCTTTCACACACACACCTGCGCTATTCTGACACCAGGAGAGTTTTCACAGGCTTTGCCATTTAACCTGCTGCAACTGGACATGAAATCCAACATAAAATCAAGATAGACAGTTAACAGGCCAGTGCATCATTGCAAAAGTTTAAATAGGATGTGCAAACAGAAAAAGCGCCTAGAAAAGCCGCGTCTCAGACAGCGTGCGAATGCTGAATTAAAGGATTAGTTCACTTTCAAATCAAATTTTTCTGATAATTTACTCACCCCCATGTCATCCAAGATGTTCATGTCTTTCTTCAGTCGAAAAGAAATGAAGATTTTTGAGGAAAACATTCCAGGATTATTCTCCATATAGTGGACTTCAATGGGCACCAAACGGTTGAAGGTCAAAATTACAGTTTCAGTGCAGCTTCAAAGAGCTTTAAACGATACCAGACGAGGAATAAGAGTCTTATCTAGAGAAACCATCAGCCATTTTCTAAAAAAATACAACTGTATATGCTTTAAATGGTATCGTTTAAAGCTCTTTGAAGCTGCACTGAAACTGCAATTTTGACCTTCAACCGTTTGGAGGCCATTGAAGTCCACTGTATGGAGAAATTAAATTTCTTTTTGACTGAAGAAAGAAAGACATGAACATCTTGGATGACATGGGGCTGAGTAAATTATCAGAAAAATTTAATTCTGAAGTGAACTAATCCTTTAAGATCCTTTTAACGTCTTCTTGTGCTTGAAGAGACAAATTCATACACAACTGTCAAAAAATACCTGTCTCTGCTAGTCAGTTATGTCTTAAGGGAACGTAAACAGTTGAGAAAGATAATGCATGTGTATCACTATATTGGATCCGTGCATTCGCTCTTAAAGTGACAGCGTCATAATCAGGGTTGCAGGTTTTCACAACAAAACCTGCATAATTGCTACAAAAAACTAGCCCAATCGTGTTTCAGGTGCTAAATATCATGTTATTTGGGGTCGTTCTGACAAATATAGCTATGCACCGTTACATATTCATTATAATGTTCTTCAATATTTAATGCATGTTTGAATAAATCAGCCGCAATTTAAATGCTTATATTTATCAAGAAAACGAATTGGACTATAAATATGATTATGTAATTCTAAACTTTATTTATAATAAAAACATCATTGAGTGTAATTTAAGTGTTTGTATATAAATAAGTTCATTTAACCTTCAATATTATTATAGTAGCACCAGCTGACTCTCATGTGTAGTTTACAGCATTAGCTGAGAGATTTTTTTCCTCTAGAAAATTTGCTCTAATACTACATCCAAAATAATCGATATCGAATGCATGTGAATAGTAATCAAATCGAATTGTGAAAATTGTGTCAATACCCAGCCCTATTAGGAAGGTGGTCATAATGTTATGCCTGTATATTTGAATATCTGGATCACTGTTAGTACACCAGTGTAGAATAACTAATGAGATGTGTTTGACAGAAGCTCATTAAAGTCTCATTTTCTGCCCTCCACAGTAATAACGCTGGTTCCCTCCTTTAATATCACTGAGCATGAGTGATTCGTCTCTCTCTGAAGTCGTGTTTTCCCCCTCCGGATACAGACCCGCTGCTGGATTCATCTTTATCAATCTGTGTCTCTCGTCATGGCATCTTCACGGCAGGAGTCTCATCAAGCCCTGATGCAAACCTTCCCTCTGATCCTCCTCCATTTCATCTCAGTCATACGCCACTCTGTGATTGTTTGTTTGATGCCCGATATGGCAAAAAAAATCATAATCACGATTATTTTGGTCAATATTGAGATCACAGTTATTTAACACAATTACTTATTGACACAAATAGAAAAATAAATTTTAAAAAATTATAAATTGTAAATGAAAATAATCGGATGAACGGATGTTTGAGACGAGGATCCGACTCTCACACATTACAGCCGCTCCGCCCGTTAAACGATACGCTGCCGTCTCTCTTCAGTCCCTGCTGACTGCTAATGCTAGCGCTCGCTGCAGCGTTAATGCAGTTAGACGAGACGCGGGGATGGAAAGTGGAACATGACCACTCATTTGCACCACATGAAGTTCAGAAGAATGAAGAGACGAGAAAGAAAAGTGAGAGAGCTGCTAAAATAGACAGTATTTTAAGGCATCATAGGTGGATCCTGATGTAAGGAATGACATTATGCTGTGAGATTGTATGCATAATCTCAATCTTCATCTGCTGTAACATGTTTAATGTTTTTGAGTTTTTTCTGCTCACCAAAGCTGCATTTATTTGATCAAAAATACAGCAAAAATGTGAAATATTATTACAATTTAAAATAGATGTTTTCTATTTGAATATATAGTAAAATATAATTTATATCCAGTGATCAAAGCTGAATTTTCAGCATCATTACTCCAGTCTTCAGTGTCACATGATCCTTCAGAAATCATTCTAATATGATGATTTGCTGCTCAAGAAACATTTATGATTATTATCAATGTTGAAAACAGTCATATTTTTGTGGAAACTGTGACATTTTATTTTTTAGGATTCTTTGACGAATAGAAAGTTCAAAAGAACAGCATTTATTTGAAATAGAAATTTTTTACCATTGTAAATGTATTTTCTGACACTTTTGATCAATGTAATGCAGGGCCTGAAACTAACTTTTTGCCACACCTGCCAACAGACTTAAGAAAATTAACCAGCCATAAATATTTTTTTTTTACCAGCCATTAAACTGTTTTTGCAAAAACAGACAAAATTTTAGATACCAGAGAAAATTCACAATTCTCCATTCCAATTTCGACACCACATCTATATATATAAATTATATAAATCACAACTATATATAAATTTAAAACATTATTAAAGACAATTACAGTAGTTTTCAGGTGGAGACACTGAATAAAGTAACCAAATGCAAAATAACATAGATTAATCCTTATTAAAGTTTCAAAAGTCAAGAGCAGTGAGTAATTTTGTCTTTGTCTTTTGTAGTTTGATTAACATTAAAACACAGAGATCAGCAGGAATATTAGGCTGCTGTCACTTTAAGAGCTAATGCACGGATCCAATATACTGATACTGTACACATGCGTTGTCTTTCTTGACAGTTTACTCAAGCCATAACCGACTATGTTTACTTTGATACTCCCCGATACTGGCATTTTTTGACATAATTTTGTATGCATTCAAGCGCAAGAAGATGTAAAACAGCTCATTTCAGTATTTGCGCGCTGTCTGGGTGCACACACTAAACTTCTCACACAGCGTGCGAGTAACAAATTGAGTTCCCTTTTGCATATTCTTGTGCTTGATTATTTAAATTGGCAAAGCCTAAACTTTCGTGACAATGCAATGATTTATATGAAGAGTTTGGTTCCAAAACGCGATAAACGGCATTTTTTTTTCCGCCAAAATCAGTATTGTATCTGGTCGGTATTGAAAAATCATTTATTAATTTTGCTCAAAATGCGATATCCGTCGTGTTATTCTGTCATGTTTTCTCCCTTTCTTTCCAAAACGCGACAAACGTTAGTCTCCTTTTTCTGCAGAACACGATATATCCGCTCTCAACCAATCACAGCGCACCATTCCACGCACTGTAAACATTGAAGGCTTTTTTAAAAAGCTGTTTTTAATACCAATGTACTCGGAAAATGTGTTTATTTAACCGTGCGGTGGCGCCAGACACTCTTTAATCGGTAATGACAAATAATTTATAACATTAACAAGATGACCCGTTGAATTCATTTTGGGAGCGACGGCTGAATGTATTTTTAGTCCAATGCCTGTATATAAGATAAATATTGCCAAAGTCATATATGTGAATCAACTTACTTTGTTGTGTATTTTCAATTTGCAAAATAACTTTTATATTGATGGATTAATTGCATTTTGAAAAAAAAAAAGTGTCATGGATTTATTGCATTTTGGGAAAAAATAATACGTTTTTATAATAAACTTTTTAAAATCAAAATGTAGATTTGAAAATTTTAAATGTTTTTATATCCAAAAGATGCTGTGAAAGTTTGAAAGAGAAAATAGTGGTTTTCATCTTGCCACTTTCTTGGCTCACCTTTTTACTCAAATTAATCAAAATGGAGTTATTGCATTTTTACTCGCCAATGCCAATTTTTACTCGCATTTGGCGCTTGTCGAGTGTTAATAATGTAATGCATCCTTGCTGAATAAAAGTATTAATTTCTTTAAAAAAATCTTGCTGACGCCAAACTTTTAAACGGTAGTGAACATTTTAAAACTAATATTTTTGTGCATGTTTATTTGCTTATCAATTAATCAACCTACAGTATTATCAGAGATCCTGTCAAAAGAGTAAATTAGATGTTCAGAGTAAAACAGAACAGTTCAATATTTCCAGCGCATTACGAGTAGTTACGTTTCACCTCAAACTCGCTCTGACGGCATGTTTTTATGTGATCACAGTGTGTGTGTGTGTGTGTGTTGCATTCTGGGTGTGGTGTGTATTTGCTGTCATGTGTCTATGAACTGCTAAGTAACACTAGACGAGTGTGTGCGTGTCACTGACATGTAACTGAACACCAGATCAGCACACGTATGACCTCTGACCCCTCAACATACACGATGACAACACATCCACCGGATCATTCACCTTCCAAACACACACAGTGATGCTTTCTCTCTTTCGTTAAAGGAACAGCCAAAAATGTCATCATGTCACATGACTAGTGCACTAAATTCCAAGTCAGAACTGAACTGAATTCTGATTCATAAGTGATTCACCTGTTTAATTGGTTCATTCACAGCGAATCTCAAGTTGGGGAGCCCAACGGAGGAAAAGATTAACGCATAAATTTTGGTCTTTTTTCATGCAAAGCATCTTCAGATATCTTTGAATATAATAAATGATTCATACAGACTGCTGTTATGATGATATATTATAATATTTTTATGTGCACAAAACTCAATGATCCGTTCATAACAGTGAATAAAGACTTTAAAGCATAAATTTGAGTCTAAAGCATCTTTAAATCTAGTGCATCAGTCATACAGACTGATGTTAATCATATTTTTATGGAGCTTAACGGATGAAATATCACTGCACGGGAAAGCGCTGCGCGAGATCCTTCAGACAAACTCTCCTTTTGTGTCGTTTGGAAGAAAGAAAGCTTGAATACATGATGACAAAACGATTCTTGTGCATCTCATTCATCCGTCGGCTTGGCTTTGGCCGATGCACTCGCGCTCCTGAAGGTTAATTGGGTTTGCAGAGACATGACTGATCTGAGTTCAGCTTTTCAGAGTCTGTATTCTCACAGACACACAAGAGCAGGAGGAGATCAATGTCACATCCACCCACAACATTATCTGTTAATGTCAGATATACTAAATCAAACCTGTGAGAGAGTAATGAAAGCCATACGTGGAATATGATGAAAGCGTACTTAGGTCAGTGCGGTTTGCGGTAATTAGTGTCATTAACACACAAACAAACAAACACAGAGCTCGGCTAATGACTCACAGGGTAATTAGAGGTCAGACAGAACTGTAATAATCTAATAATGCTGTTTATTTGCAGCGAGGTGTTTAAATTTCTCCCCGCAGGGATCGAATGCGACTCGACACATTAACGAACCCAAAACTCGTTTGATTGCAGTTATTATGTGATTCTGCTGACTTGATTAACTTGATCTCTGCTGTATGCTGCTATTAATATAACATCCACTTTCCAGCAGGTTTGTCTGCTTCGCTTTTGTCCTCAAGCTTCTTTGTGAGAGTCAAGTGATGTTTCTTCAGAACACAAACACACGCCTCGCCGGGTGTGGCTGCTGATAGGCTTATGGACTGATTTAAACGCCTCTGATTGGCCGCTGCATTCATGTGCTCAACACACACAGTCTGTGAACGGTTACGAAACTAAACCTCTGCAAAATATCATATAGAAATTAAAAAATGTTGATGCAATGGGAGTAACAATGTAATCGACACACGCCTCGTGATTAGTGTGTATCTGGGCGATTAATCACATTTTATTTGCAATTAATTAATTGAGAAATAATTATTTATTTATTTAAATGTGTTTTATATATATATATATATATATATATATATATGTATTGATTAATATATATAAATCAATTAATATATAATTTTATTGATTTATCTTTTTGTGGGTCAATGACGTGACGGGTCATTTTTTTGTCCAAAGGCCTTAATAATAATAAAAAAACAAAGATATGACATCCAAAGTAGTACAACTAGATTTATTTTATTGAATCCAAAAGGTTTTAATTATATTTTGCTTCATATAAAGGTATTTTAAAGATTTTGAAGTGTCAAAAGGTCATTCGGTTTAACCATCTAACCGCTCATTTGTGATTAAAATATCTTAAAATGTAATAAATGTATATATTTTTTATTCTGGCATGATATTATAACATCATATATCAACATAGTGCAAAATGATGTTAAAATTACGCGTAGAAGTCGTTGCTTTGTTATAAGAAACAATGTCTGGAAAAATGAATTTCATTGATGTCATTTGGAATAACCGATATAAAGAGATCATTTTGGATCAAGTCATGCAGTCAGTATCATGTGACAGGATGTGACATCATTCAGACACCTGCAAAGGACCACATGGTCGACCACATGGTAAATTCATGTTTTCACTTTATCATACGCATGTCCCAAAACATCAGGTCATTCGGTGCAACCGCTATAAAACATGGAAAATGCAGTAATATTTTTAAAAACTTTAGTACTAAATATAAAATATTTGATTGTCTTTTGCTAGCTAGCTAGATATCAGCCTGTTAGCATTGTTTGAAAATATTGTCATTCGGTAAAACCGAAATTTTGGTTAAACCAAATGACTTTTTTGGTGACAAATTTCATCCATCTTGTAAAAAATGACAAAGGCAGTGTTAATTGATTATAAAAACCACATAATCTCATTGTTTACACTTAATAAAACTTCAAAATCAATTATATCTCCATTATGTTTTTTTACACTTTTAAAAACCTTATTTGTCAATAACCCATTTACATAGGGCCTGTTTTTGTGATTGAGTTGAATTATACTTCAGGAAATCTGACATTAAATAAAAAAAAAAAAGCTCAATAAATGCATGATGTTTACAAAGTCAAAGAATAATCGTGCATGTAAATAAAAATAAATATAAATAATTGTGATTCCAATATTGGCCAAAATTTTTGTCATAATCGAGCAGCCCTAATATTTTATAGCTCAATTCTGTAATTGTTATTTATGTTGTATTCTTCTTAAATTAATAATTTTAAAGTGCTTTGAGATGCAACTTTTAAAAGTGCTATAGAAAATAAAGTTTATTATTATGCACATATGAACTGATTTTGACACTCAAGTCCAGACTGTCCCGATGTTCCCTACGGCCCGTCGCTCTCGGTCACCCAGCATGCTCTAATTCCTGCACAGACCTAATGCTTGATTTGCTCCTGCAAACATTTCATAAATCTCCAGTCCAGAGACGTCTAACACCGCTCAGAGATGTGAAGCGTTCACATATTTGTTGCCACGTAACAAGTTGCAGCCAAAAACGCAAATTGCATGCAATTCGACACAGAAATTTCATCTCATTAATTCTCATTCATGTCCTTGACAACAGCACACAAGAGTGCAATAAACAGCAGAATGTAGGTCTCTCATCTGTATAGTGATTTATGTTCATTTGCTTGTCTCAAAAATGTGTTTCTGCCTAATGTTGTACATTATAATCGCTGTCATTCTTAACTAGTGTTGTCAGAAGCAAAAAAAAACTAAAAATTGAAATGTTAAAAATGTGACGCTTTGAGCAGATTCCTAAATACCTCTGATTGGCCACTGTGTTCACATGCTCAACATATATGTCTGTGATTGGCTACAATGATCAACGCACGGGAGCATTTGAAAGCAGGCGTCCAGTCCACTGCTATGGAAGGCCAGAAGGTTCAAAAACACGTGAATTTTAACACGCATTTCACACTTATTTAACATGTCAGTGGTTCCCACAGGTTTGAAATATACTTGTGGTGGTAGCCGGGTGAAAAATCCTCCTATCACCCACAGCACAAAAATGATCTACTACATGTGACAAACAAATGTGATTTTTAACAGTATTTTTATTTATTGAAATTAATTTTAATTACATAGCACACTATTGCATTTAGTTACATACTATTATTGTGCATTGTAAATTATGCAAAATTACAGCATTTAAATGGTTCTGCTTTTCCTATGTTCTCCTTGCTGTCATATAGTGTCTCTCTCAGTGAATGGGACACAGTAAAATTTATATAATGAATAATATATGTGTCAAATAATGTTCTTAGTGTTTTCTTCCTGTGGGGAGACTACAATAATTTACTATGAATTAAATGGAAATCAAATTAAATACAATTTATTGTGTAACCAATGCCCAAAAGAAAAAGAAAAAAACTTAGCGTGTGACTTTTAATTATAAACAAGTCCGAAATACACCGGGACTCTTATTTTGAAATGTCTGTACTGTTGCAGGCTGATCCTTCAGATTCTTACAACCGTATAAAACATTTTATATAAAGGCCAAAAAAGCAAATAACCTCTTTAAAATAAGAGCAAAAATGTGTCTCCAAATATACTTGGGCGGCCGTTATTATACCTGGGCAGCCCGCCCAAGTAAAGTCTATGCGTGGGAAGCACTGCATGTATTTCACACATTTAAATGCGTGTTTTTTTCATGCATTAAAAACATGTATTTAGCACGTAAAATACGTGTATTTTATGCTATGATAACGTTAAAATTCACAATGCATAAAATATGCATATTTCACATGTATTTAATGCGTTGTTTACGCATTAACAACATGCTGATGTTTCACATGCAAACACAAGTATTTAGTGTGTGAAATATGTGTATTTTGCATTATGTTCACATGTTAAAATTCATGTTTTTGAACCCTTTAGCCTTCCATACGCTGATTGTCATTGATGCCTATGACTGAATACCATAAAAACGGCACACTTCTATACACTTTTGTTCTTGTGGACTTACAATGGCTGCCGCGTACACGTGTCCGTTAAGTCCACGAGATCGTAGGGCATCCCATTCATCATTTTAGGTTTCAGAAGCGCTCAAAGCGTCACATTTTTAAAATTTCAGTACTGTCTTCGGTACTTTTGATAACACTATTCTGAACGTGTAGATATATATAAATATCCTGAGTTTACATAATTGCGCAATTAATACCGACATGCTGTATGCAAGCAGAAACAAAATACTGTTTTAACCAGGTAATATTAATCAGGATATGTGTGCATGCAAATATGATCAATATAACATTCCCATCTGAACTTTCTGACTCCAGTTCAATGTTCTGGTCTCAATCCCAAAAAAGCCTTCTGCACTCAAACACTTGTTTATAATGATGTTAGCTGCAAAAAATTTAGAGTATATTATAAAAATGTTAGCTGACCGAGCTGACCGCTTTCTTGGAAGAAACGTCTTATGAAGACACGTCTCCCATGGTGCTGTTAGAGAAGAAAATCTCATGACATACTGTCAGACAGAAGCAAAAATAAACCTAAAACACGACTGAAATAGCTCCTTTATGCCCTTCTGCTCGCCGACTAAATATTCACATTTAACACCACACTCAACATGGCAATAAAACATGTTAAATACTGCCTTGCTTCACATTTAACCAGAATATAAACCACAAATATATCCTAAGCGAAACCCAACAATGCATTAAACGGGTAAATACAGACGCTATTCTGGGAGATCTAAACATGACTAATGACTACGGATTCAAATTAGTCCTTAATGAACTGCTGTCTCAGCCTTCCTGAAAGCACTAATTAATCTGAGCTCATTAGGCCCAAATAATCTCAGCATTTCTGTTTCAAATGAAAGATAAACACACAGATAAAGCAACAATTACACACATAAGTGCAACTAGATGACGTCATACAATGCAAATTGATATTTAATCATTATGTTAGAGATTCTATATGCAAACTTGATCATTTTAGCAGATGCAATGATGTACAGTCTTTTAGTAATTATATGCAGTTATAATGTATAAGTATGAACTAAATGCTACAACTCTTTGATTTTGATTGCATGGGGTGGCATAAAACAGATGTCGCACTTGTGCATAAGCTGCTTCGCAAACAAGAACAAATGTAGGGCGGGGCTTGATTTTGTCTGTGGGGAATTGATTGTGGTTTGCTATTGGTGGATCTCATGTGAGTGACAGGTTGCCCCGCCCTCATCATCAGAGAAGAGATGAAGCTGCAAGAGGGAGGAGAAGATATTCTGATTCAAGATTATGAGGAGCATGAATTTAAAACCATAATCATAAATCATTAAGAATAAACACTGCAATATTTCATTAAAAAAAGAAAGAAAGGTTAAGAGGATCTGGCACGGTTTGACCTCTCTGAAGGTGTTACAACCCCGTCGTTCAACATGCATTAGAGCACAATAACACAGTCAGACACCTCACAAATCCATCGCCATATTGATCCGTCGGTGCTTTAAACACAATGACTTGCATTTTTAATGGACGCCGCTATTATTATTCTCCTACAGTGCTTTTTCAATCCATCTGCAGTGCAAATTCAGACCTTCGTTCATCTTCAGAACGCAGATATTTTTGATGAAATCCGATGGCTCAGTGAGGCCTGAGCAATGACATTTTCTCTCTCAAGATCCATTAATGCACTAAAAACATATTTAAATCAGTTCATGTGAGTACAGTGGTTCAATATTAATATTATAAAGTGAAGAGAATATTTTTGGTGCATCAAAAAAACAAAATAACGACTTATTTAGTGATGGTCGATTTCAAAACAAACGGAGCATAATGAATCAGCGTATCGAATCAGGGATTCGACACAAAAGATTCATAACGCTCCGATGCTTCCTGAAGCAGTGTTTTGAAATCGGCCATCACTATATAAGTCGTTATTTTGTTTTTTGGTGCACCAAAAATATTCTCATCGCTTTATAATATTAATATTGAACCACTGTACTCACATGAACTGATTTAAATATGTTTTTAGTGCATTAATGGATCTTGAGAGAGGAAATGTCATTGCTCAGGCCTCACTGAGCCATCGGATTTCATCAAAAATATCTTAATTTACGTTCCGAAGAAAATACGTTTATGAGTGTAAAATGGCATGAGAGTAATTAATGGCATTATTTTCATTTAGTTCGTTAGTCTCTCACACACACTGTGAAACCCTCAACCAGGGAACCGCGACGTATGTATGACGCGGTAATTAATATTTAAACAGAGGTTTCTGTTATGTAAGTAACCATAGTTTTTTTAAGCATTTGTGTGACACGATTCTCACTGCGAATGACAGAGCCAGTAATAAACAAACTGAAATATGTTAGTCAGGCTGATTAATGAGCCGAGGATCAGCTTCACACACAATAACCTGATTAACAGCTTCAGCTTAATAAATGATCAACCTGTCAAGTGGTAAAATCAGCTTAAAGGGACAGTACACCCAAAAATGAAAATTCTGTCAAGTTGTTCCAAACCTGTATAAATTTATTTGTTTTCCTGAACACAAAGGAAGATATTTGGAAGAATGTTTGTAACCAAGCAGATCTCGACCCCCATTGACTAACATAGTAGGAAAAAATACTATAGTAGTCAATGGTGGCCGAGATCTGCTTGGTTACAAATATTCTTCATAATATCTTCTTTTGTGTTCTTCAGAACAAATAAAATTCATGGGTCATTAATGAATAAGGGTTTTAAAAATATAATGGAGATATATAATTAATTTTATTAAGTGTTAACAATGAGATTATGTGGTTTTTATAATCAGTTAACACTGCTTTTGTCATTTTTTACAAGATGGACAAAATTTGTCACCAAAAAAATCATTTGGTTTAACCAAAATTTCGGTTTTACCGAATGACAATATTTTCAAACAATGCTAACAGGCTGATATCTAGCTAGCTAGCAAAAGACGATCAAATATTTTATATTTAGTACAAGTTTTTAAAATATTACAATATTTTCCATGTTTTATAGCGGTTGCACTGAATGACCTGATGTTTCAGGACATGCGTATGAACAAGTGAAAACATGAATTTATCAAATAGTTAAAAGTGAGTTAGTTACTTTGCTTCACGACCATGTGATCCTGTGCAGGTGTCTGAATGATGTCATATCCTGTCACATGATATTGACTGCATGACTTAATTGAAGTAATTGGTTACTCCGAATGACATCATTGAAATATGAACATCATCTACACATAATTTTAATATCATTTTGCACTATGTTGATATATGATGTTATAAAATCATGCCAGAATAAAAAAATATATACATTTATTACATTTTAAGATATTTTAAATCACAAATGAATGGTTAGACGGTTAAACCGAATGACCTTTTGACACTTCAAAATCTTTAAAATACCTTTATATGAAGCAAAATATAATTAAAACCTTTTGGATTCAATAAGAGAGATCTAGTTGTAAATACTTTGGATGTCATAGCTTTATTTTTTATTATTATTAAGGCCTTTGGACAAAAAAAAAGACGTCATTGACCCGTATAAGAGTTTGGAACAACTTGAGGGTGAGTAAATGATGACAGAATTTTAATTTTTGGCTGAACTATCCCTTTAATTAAAACACTAATACTAGGGTCACCATTTCTGGAACTTATTATTTAATTGCAATATACTATGCAATTACTACATGTAATCTTGTATGAAGGCGTGATCCCTGTCTGTCCTTCATTAAATCAGGCATCCCTCGTCTCAGTAATTACTCACTGATCTCCAGGGAATCTCCTGCAATTCATCGCCTTCTTGCATTAATGACACAACAGCATCCCATCATGTTGCCGTAGTAACCAAGACACACACACACACACACACATTTCCAGAGTGTCCATTGCAATTCAACCTGATTTACCAGGATAGATAGATAGATAGATAGATATGGTGGGTTGGGGTCAGGACAGGTGAAGGATGCTCTAGAGGCCCACATCAGGACCATCTCCATCACATCATCACAGATCATCATCAGATTTATTCGAATAAACACCTCATAATAACAGCCCGCTTCTATAATTATCATTTAAAGCATCACATTTTAATATTTGCATATGTAAATACATCAGGTAAAGCTGTTTGTATATGCATGACACGTCGATTGATCGCTATTAGAGGTGTTATTTGTGACTGATGAAGGTGTTTTACCTGCCCACTGTCTGGTTGGCCAGTTGTCGCATTCGGTTGAATTGCTTCTTCATCTTCCTGCAATTTGCGCGTGAATCCCGATGGATGAAACACCAGCTGACATGCCTCACTTAAAGAACTACAGTCGGGAAATATTCCATGGCACGAGCCATACTGAACGATTCCTCTTCGGTGTGTAACCATCACCTATATGGGATGAAAACGACAGAAATCATCATTTGCGCGTACTGCTCGTCGCTCGAGACTCGGGATGCTCCGCCGAACGCCGGTGACGCGGCGCGGCGGCAGGAGGGAATTGTGGGAAATGTAGTTCTGACACACTGAACGGACTTGAGAATGTTTGAGAGATATCTTCGTTTTTAAGATCTTTCAGACTAACGTTTTGAAGCTTGCTTAACATTAAACAGATAATACAATCGAACTAAAATGCAGCTAATAAACTTAAATCATTGTAGTGTTTTAACGTAGGCTAATATGCCTTGAAAAATAATTTACTAAATGTATTTGTAAAATATTTTAATAATTAAAAATGAAATTAAAAATACTACTACTAACAAAAATAGAAAATAAATATTATTCTATATTATTCTAACAATGTTGCCATCGTGTGGATGTCGTGAAGAAGTGCGGCGTTGAGAGGGAATAAAAATTCAGTACGTCACAATAAAGAAACACTGTGTTCTTCACCGGAATGAGCAAATTAATTAATTAATATTGTATGAACGACACAGTACATATTTAATATGTGCATATACATTTGGAATGAGTAACATTAATTGATAATAACCATATCATATAATCACACTTTATATTATACTGACTCTTAAAGCTATTTTGCCCTCATGTTTATCCAAAACAATGTATAATTTTGCAGTAGGTCATCGCTTTCTGCTGCAGTGTCATTGGGGCGTGTCCGCAGAATCGTTGACAGCAGTCCGCGCATGCGCGCTGTGTGGAGTGTCAGGGAGGCAAGATGGCGGCCCTCAGAGCGGGTCTCCTGACCCGAGCACTAACTAAAGGAAAAACACCGAGAATCTCGGAAATTGTCCTCGGAACGAGAGCAGGTGCTGTCTTATACACAAGCCATCATCTTATTATGCGAATGTACGCTATAAAAGCAGTGTTTTATAATATAAAAAGAATAATAACCTTCATGTCAAGGCCAGTGAGCTAACCTGGAGCTAACAGGCTAAGTGAAACCATGATACTTTTTTACGCGTTTTTGTAAACAAATGTAATTGATTGATAACTGTTTTGTATTAGGATTAATTATTGTGTTGTTTTAAGTACTTTATAAACTAATTGCGTTTTACTAGTCTTGTGTTTCTACTAAATGTGCAATTTTGTTAGCCTTTTTGCATTCCAGGTTGTATTATATACTATAGGATGTCTTTTTTTGTCATATTACAGATTTAATGCATTAATTAAACTGGAAAATTCATAACAATATATCTGCTTTAGGGATGTGCAACGATTAATCATTTGCAAAATAAAAGTCTGTGTTTACGTAATATATGTGTGTGTTCTGTGTATAATAATTATGTATATATAAATACACACATATACATGTATACATTTAAGAAATATACGCATGTTTAAATAAATATATATTTTATATTACATACAAATATAAATATTTTATATATAAATCTAACATTTTTCATAAATATATACATGTATGTGTCTGTATTTACATATATAATTATTATACACAGAACACACACCTATGTTAGTTAAACACAGACTTTTATTTTGCAAACGATTAATCGCGATTAATTATTGCACATCTCTAATCTGCTTATAATCTTACTAAAGTTGTCTGGAGAACTCAGATGTTATGATTGAAGTTCTTCCCTTAGGATTGTGTGTTATATGGAATCATAATAATTTTTGTGTGTTGTTTATGTGTTGCAGCCTCTGGTGGTTCGAAGGACATGCTGCCCGGTCCGTACCCCAAAACCCCAGAGGAGAGGGCAGCAGCGGCCAAGAAATACAACATGACGCTGGAAGATTACCAGCCCTTTCCTGATGACGGCATGGGGTGAGTATCTGTCTTATGTTCACACACTTTGAATGAATAATGTGTTTTTTTGTTACCAAAATGTTGAATGGATGGTGATGTATTTAAATATGTTGTTGCACAGGCATGGTGACTACCCCATGCTGCCAAACCGATCGCAGCAAGAGAGAGACCCCTGGTATCAGTGGGACCATCCTGATCTGAGGAGGAACTGGGGAGAGCCGGTATATAAGAATACATATAAATCCTGGTTCATGCTTGATGCATCCATACAAGTGCTATCATTGCACACACATTCCAGCATGCACACTTTTTCATGCCACACTTCACTACAGCATATAATGTTTAAAGCACCATGCTGACATTATTTGTATTAGGATGTAGTATATATAACCTTTTTTTAGGCTTTAAAATTTAAAATGTAAAAACTGAAGTGCTCAAACAAGTTTAGATCTAAAACTGTTATTTGTAGGGATGCACGATATATCGGCCACCATATCGGTATCGGTGATATATGCTCATTTTTAATGTTATTGTTATCCGCTCAATAAGAAAATTTATATAGATATATAATGGATTTTTCCTTCAGCTGAGACACTTCAGATGCGCACTGTCTGCCATGATGGTTTTGAATTGCTTGAAATATGATTGAAAATCCCTTCAAAAAGGAAAATACAGTTAAGTACAACGTACAGCGAAAGTCATATAAGCTATAAAAATTATAATGAGAATGTGTTTGGGACATGGCTTTTAATGGTGAGAGTTTTGTTTTTGTAATCAGGCTCTCAAAAATGAAATAAAAATTTGGATTTAGATTTATCGGCCAATATATTGGTTATTAGCTTTCAAATATAAAGAATTATCGGTTATCATATCGGGCAATATATCGGTTATCGGCTTTCAAATATAAAGAATTATCGGTTATCAGTATCTGGCATTATATCAGTTATTAGCTTTCAAATATAAAGAATTATCGGTTATCATATCGGGCAATATATCGGTTATTGGCTTTCACATATAAAGAATTATCGGTTATCACAGTCGGCCAATATATCAGTTATTGCTTTCAAATATAAAGGGTTATCGGTATCGGGCAATATATCGGTTATTGGCTTTCACATATAAAGAATTATCGGTTATCACAGTCGGCCAATATATCAGTTATTGCTTTCAAATATAAAGGGTTATCGGTATCGGGCAATATATCGGTTATTGGCTTTCAAATATAAAGAATTATCGGTTATCACAGTCGGCCAATATATCAGTTATTGCTTTCAAATATAAAGGGTTATCGGTATCGGGCAATATATCGGTTATTGGCTTTCAAATATAAAGAATTATCTGTTATCAGTATCGGGCAATATATCAGTTATTGGCTTTCAAATATAAAGAATTATCGGTTATCAGTATCTGGCATTATATCGGTTATCCGCTTTCAAATATACAGAATTATCTGTTGTCAGTATAGGGCAATATATCGGTTATTGGCTTTCAAATATAAAGAATTATCGGTTATCGTATCGGGCAATATATCGGTTATTGGCTTTCAAATATAAAGAATTATCGGTATCGGGCAGTATATCGGTTATCGGCTTTCAAATATAAAGAATTATCTGTTATCAGTATCGGGCAATATATCAGTTATTGGCTTTTCAAATATAAAGAATTATCGGTTATCGTATCGGGCAATATATCGGTTATTGGCTTTCAAATATAAAGAATTATCGGTATCGGGCAGTATATCGGTTATCGGCTTTCAAATATAAAGAATTATCTGTTATCAGTATCGGGCAATATATCAGTTATTGGCTTTCAAATATAAAGAATTATCGGTTATCAGTATCTGGCATTATATCGGTTATCCGCTTTCAAATATACAGAATTATCTGTTGTCAGTATAGGGCAATATATCGGTTATTGGCTTTCAAATATAAAGAATTATCGTTTATCGTATCGGGCAATATATCGGTTATTGGCTTTCAAATATAAAGAATTATCGGTATCGGGCAGTATATCGGTTATCGGCTTTCAAATATAAAGAATTATCTGTTATCAGTATCGGGCAATATATCAGTTATTGGCTTTCAAATATAAAGAATTATCGGTATCGGGCAGTATATCGGTTATCGGCTTTCAAATATAAAGAATTATCTGTTATCAGTATCGGGCAATATATCAGTTATTGGCTTTCAAATATAAAGAATTATCGGTTATCAGTATCTGGCATTATATCGGTTATCCGCTTTCAAATATACAGAATTATCTGTTGTCAGTATAGGGCAATATATCGGTTATTGGCTTTCAAATATAAAGAATTATCGGTTATCGTATCGGGCAATATATCGGTTATTGGCTTTCAAATATAAAGAATTATCGGTATCGGGCAGTATATCGGTTATCGGCTTTCAAATATAAAGAATTATCTGTTATCAGTATCGGGCAATATATCAGTTATTGGCTTTTCAAATATAAAGAATTATCGGTATCGGGCAATATATCGGTTATTGGCTTTCAAATATAAAGAATTATATGTTTTCAGTATCGGGCAATATATCAGTTATTGGCTTTCAAATATAAAGAATTATCGTATCGGGCAGTATATCGGTTATCGTCTTTCAAATATAAAGAATTATCGGTTATCGTATCGGGCAATATATCGGTTATTGGCTTTCACATATAAAGAATTATCAGTTATCACAGTCGGCCAATATATCAGTTATTGCTTTCAAATATAAAGGGTTATCGGTATCGGGCAATATATCGGTTATTGGCTTTCAAATATAAAGAATTATCGTTATCACAGTCGGCCAATATATCAGTTATTGCTTTCAAATATAAAGTTTTATTGGTATCAGGAAAAATTTTCATATTAGTTCAATTCAATTCAAATTTATTTGTATAGCGCTTTTCACGATACATATCATTTCAAAGCAGCTTTACAGAAAATGGATGTCAACATTACAATTTAAAGAATGTAGTTAGCAAATAATATACTTTAGGTAATTAATTACAATCACTGTTAGCAGTTTAACTGAAGGTAGAAGCAAAGAGCTCCTGGAAAATGAATTACATTAACAATAAATTAGGATATAGAGATTGTGCAATGTGAATGTTGATCCAGATGATTGCGTCTTCTGAAGTCCTCGCAGTCCTATTAGTGCATCCCTAGTTTTTTTGTCCATTAGAATAAAACATTAAAATAACAGCAAACTACAGCTTTTTGCTCAAATATAATTAAATGCATAGATATTAAGGTGTTTGAATGCATAGATATTAATTGTGCAAGTTAGGGATGCACCGATGGCAATTTTGGCCGATACCGATAATTCTTTTTATTTCAAAACCAATAACTGATATATTGGCTGATAAATAATTTCTGAGAGCCTGATTACAAAAACAAAAGTCTCACCATTAAAAGCCATGTCCCAATCACACAATTATAATGTTCTCATTATAATATTATGTAGCTTATATGACAGACTTGTGCTGCACATGTTGAACTTAACAGTATTTTCCTTTTTGAAGTGATTTTCAATCATATTTCAAGTAATTCAAAAGCATCATGGTGAGCATCTGAAGTGTCTCAGCTGAAGGAAATAATCCATTATTTATCGGCTTTAACATATCGGGCAAATTTTCTTATCGGGCCGATAACATTAAAAATGAACATGTCGGCCGATGCCGATATATCATGCATCCCTAGTACTAGTGAATGTTTCAAACATAATCAAGACTTATAACGGAGACTGTTGCTGCATTCATCTTATTGGGTTGCATAGATTAGTGGCTGTTTTGTGACACTTTCTGTTTGTGTTGCAGCTCCACTATGACTTCGACATGTACATCAGGAACAGGGTTGACACGTCTCCGAGTCCTGTGGACTGGAGGACCATGCGTAACACCCTGCTGGGGTTCGTGGGCTTCATGATGCTGATGTTTGGCTTGGGCGAGATGTTCCCCTGCTACCAGCCCGTGGTGAGTACAGGGAGAACAATAAGCAATTTTCATAATATTTCAAAGGGAAGTAATTCCTGCAATGAATGAATGTCTTAATCAGTGTTTTTCTCTTTCCAGGCACCTAAACAGTATCCTTACAACAACCTGTATCTGGAGAGAGGTGGAGATCCAGAGAAAGAACCAGAAACTGTCAATCATTATGAAATCTAATGCTAAAAAACCTGTCTGTTCCATAACTTGTGTATATTTCTGTCTCTCTAATAAAGTTAACTTAAGCTGAAATGTCATCTGTTGTGCTTGTCATTTCTTATCATGCTTTTACGTATCATTCAAATGAGACAAACTGTCATCAGCTCTTTATAATCTCTCTTTAGCACTGTTCAGACATTATTTTCTAAACAAAGAGAGCATAAAAGTGTCTGTTGTCTGGATGTGAGCCAGATTCATGCATTAATATTTTATATTTTACTTTTATTTTCAATAGTTTTTTATTTACTTTTTTGTCAGTAGACAATATTAAATTAAAGGGTCTGAATAAAATGCAATAAGAGCACCATTACATGTTAAAAAAAATTATTAAAGTTGTATATAATTAGAGTTTAACTGGCTTTTTACATTATTTATTTGTTTAATTATTTATTTATTGTTGGCATGAGTAGAAAGATAAACCGAGTCGAGCAGATGGTTCATCATGTTTTTGGAGTTTTAATCGTTTCGTAAATACTGTCCCTCGCCAGCTGCCGTACTGGACTACAATTTTACTTTTATTCATTTTATTTTCAATAGTTAAATTTTTTGTCAGCAGACAATATTAAATTAAAAGGTCTGAATAAAATGCAATAAGAGCACCATTACATGTTAAAAAAAATAATAAAGTTGTATATAATTCGAGTTTACATTAGTTTACATTATTTTGTATTGTTAGCATGAGTAGAAAAATAAATCGAGTCGAGCAGATGGTTCATCATGTTTTTGGAGTTTTAATCGTTTCGTAAATACTGTCCCTCGCCAGCTGCCGTACTGGACTACAATTCCGCACCGGACTACATTCTCCATGAGTGACGCGAGGAGCGCCGCTGAACTCTCATCAACACACAAACGAGACGAATAATCACAAACAACCGTAAGTACACAGACAACACTCAGTATAATTTGGCGTTTTTAGGATAAACTCGAGATTATGATGATTTATTGTGTGTAACTGAGGTGTGATCGGTGTGTTTGAGCGTTTTGAAGCGCGGGTAGTGAGCAGCAGGTTAATGCTAACGCTAACAGGAATAATAATCAGGAATAAACGTGATAATAAACATGTACTTCTACTTTACACGACATTTATTACACATACAGTTTATGAGGATGATAAATAAGTCTGAAAATATTGATAGTTTTTGTGTGAGAGATGATTTATTGTGTATTACACACATACCTGAGTTTAGTGCTGCTGTTTATGTGATTTCTGTGATTATTGAGGGAATATTTTGTTAGTAATGTTATCTGACATAATATTGAGTCAGTTTCAGGTCCTTTAGTTTGATCTGACATTGTTAGTGCAGAGGAATGACATTTCAGTGCTGACAGATACATCACATGACTCTTCATGCTCTTGTCTCCTCAGGAGTTTGGAGGAAGATGAGGGTGAAGGAGATCCTCAGGACGGCGGCACAGGCATGGAGTCCTGCCAAACAGCATCCCGCGTACCTGGCCTTAGGTATATCACTGTTTATGTGTGTGTTTTCACTAGGGCTGGGTATTGACACAATTTTCACAATTCGATTCGATTACGATTTCGATTCGATATCGATTATTTTGGATGTAGTATTTCAGTTTCAGCACATGGCAAATTTTCTAGAGGAAAAAATCTCTCAACTAATGCTGTAAACTACACATGAGAGTCAGCTGGTGCTACTATAATAATACTGAAGGTTAAATTAACTTATTTATATACAAACACTTAAATTACACTCAATGATGTTTTTATTATAAATAAAGTTTAGAATTACATAATCATATTCATTTTTTTTAAAAATATAAACATTTAAATCACGGCTGTCAAAACTGATTTATTCAAACATGCATTAAATATTGAAGAACATTATAATGAATATGTAACGGTGCATAGCTATATTTATCAGAATGTTGCTTTTCTAGCTGACTAATGAGTTTATGGTCACTGAATATGTTTTTCTGAGGTAAATGTGACGTCACGTGACATTGAAGCTGTTTTATTGAGTCTTTCCGAGGTTGAAGCACTGATTGAGCGATTACACGAGACATGATACGGATTTCAGTAAGTTGTACTGTATATTTTAACATACCTTCAGATGTTCATGTTTATTTCGCGCTGTAACTGGTATTAAAGCGGAGGAGAGGATGATCACATGCTTCTCTTTAACTGAGGCGCTAAAGCGGTCCGTCACGCCACATTAAACAGCGCCAAAACGGTATTTATTTTTTGAATCTCATAATAAGATGGACGTCATTTGAAATCTGAGACTTTGCTTCATATCAAAAGTAACAAAGATTATTGTGATTTATTGGATGGGAGGAGCTTCATATTCTGCTCATTCATCAGCTGAAAACAGACTAGACTAATTTGATTCTTGGGATTTAAGAATCGATATCGGTTCGTAAAAATGAGAATTGATTAAAATCGAGAAATCAATATTTTTTACCCAGCCCTCACCTTCAGCCTGTGTTGTTGGAGTGAATGACAGCATCTTTTTACATTTAAAATGCTTGAATAATCTCATCTTCTTCACTGTCTCGTATCTGCAGGCACCGCAGCGCAGCAGTTAGACGCGTCTTTCAACACCAGCTCTGCTCTGGAGATCTTTGAGATGGATTTTGCTGATACATCCATGGAGATGAAGCTCAGAGGAACTCTGCCCACCTCCAACAGGTCGGTTACCATACACTAGCTTTAAAGGATTAGTTCACTTTCAAATAAACTTTTCCTGATAATTTACTCACCCCCATGTCATCCAAGATGTTCATGTCTTTCTTTCTTCAGTCGAAAAGAAATTAAGGTTTTTGATGAAAACATTGCAGGATTATTCTCCTTATAGTGGACTTCAATGGAGCCCAAATTGTTGAAGGTCAAAATTACAGTTTCAGTGCAGCTTCAAAGAGCTTTAAATGATACCAGACGAGAAACAAGAGTCTTATCTAGAGAAACCATCACTCATTTTCGAAAAAAAATACAACTGTATATACTTTATATACACAAATTATCGCCTTGCACGTGCTTCCGCTTTCTGTATTCTTCAAAAAGCTTACGCCGTATGTCCAGTTTCGTTTTTTTCCATAAGTTGAATAGGGAAGGCGTAGGACATACAGCGTAAGAAAGACATGAACATCTTGGATGACAGTAAATTATCAGGAAAATTGTATTTGAAAGTGAACTAATCCTATAATGCTTTAGAAAGAAGTCTCTTCTGCTCATCAAGGCTGTGTTTATTTGATTAAAAAAAATACTGTAAAATTATGTAAAATTTTTATGATTCAAATCAGCTGTTTTCTATGTGAATATATAGTAAAGTGTAATTTATTCCTGTGATCAAAGCTGAATTTTCAGCATCATTACTCCAGTCTGCAGTGTCACATGATCCTTCAGAAATCATTCTGATTAAAAATGCAAAATATTACGACTTGGTTTTGAAATAAAGAGACGGGTTTATTACAGTTTGTGTATCTCTATTCCTTGAAAGTGAATTGATGTTTATGTTTCCCCAACAGCGATTCAGTAGTAGGAAAACCGGTATAGCAGCAGAATTAGTGTCGTCACTCTGCATGAATGATCTAACACACACAAACACTTCATGTTTCTGACACATGTCACTCTCACTGGAATGTTAAACATCAGTTTGTCTATTTACAGCAACTGTCACATTTTCTCACAATGGCGTATTATTTAAATACCATTTCCAGTTTTTCTCGCTGATTATTTGTTCATGCAGTTGTCAGATTCACTGCAGCTTCTTTTAAAGAGTTAATATTCATATTAGGGCTGTTGATTTAAAGGGTTAGTTCACCCAAAAATGAAAATAATGTCATTAATTACTCACCCTCATGTCGTTCCACACCCATAAGACCGATCTTCAGAACACGAATTAAGATATTTTTGATGAAATCCGATGGCTCAGTGAGGCCTGCATTGAGAGTAATGACGTTCCAACTCTCAAGATTCATTAATGTACTAAAAATGTGTTCATGTGAGTTCAGTGGTTCAATCTTAATATTATAAAGCGATGAGAATACTTTTTGTGCACAAAAAAACAAAATAACGACTTTTGAACAATATCTATATGGGCCGATTTCAAAACACTGCTTCAGGAATCTTTTGTTTCGAATCAGTGATTCGGATCTCCTATCAAACTGCTGAAATCACGTGACTTTGGCGCTCCGATTCACTGATTTGATTCGTAAAGCTCTGAAGCAGTGTTTTGAAATCAGCCCATATAGATATTGTTGAAAAGTTATTTTGTTTTTTTGGCGCACAAAAAGTATTCTCATCACTTTGTAATATTAATATTGAACCACTGAACTCACATGATCACATTTTTTGTACCGTTATGGATCTTGAGAGTCTGAATGTCAATGCAGGCCTCACTGAGCCATCGGATTTCATCAAAAATATCTTAATTTGTGACATTTGTTCAATTTAAATACCGAATGGCCTTCTCTTTCTATGTTTATTTGCTGTAAATTCAAAGATTTTGGCTTAAATACTAATATATATTTTCTCTTGGGAAGAATAAAAGAAATCAATGTTTTTTGTAGTAAATGCAATGAAAAAACGTCTGCTCGAAAAACATGTCACTGCTCATATTGTGACTTAGGATACTTGGATGTGAAATGTATCATAGCTTAAGTTAAAACTTGGTAATTTATGATGATCTGTGCTAGTTGTAAATTGTTTCAAAGCTGTTTTATTTTTAAATAACATGAAGAAAAGTCCATTGTTTTGTTGCATCGTGACAAATGTTCTATGTATGTAAATACTTCAAGGGTATCATACCTATTCAAAGTTCTCCATTTTCCCCCAGTTGCTTGTCTATTTTTATAGGTCAGTGTAAATACCTACAGAAAAACCCAAATGGTCCTTTTACTAACTTTAAGAAAATACTAAAATAAACATTGATTCAATGATTTGAAATTAAAGGGAAAAAAAAAATAAAATCTTAATTTGTGTTCTGAAGATGAATGAAGGTCTTATGGGTGTAAGACATGAGGGTGAGTAATTAATGACATTATTTTCATTTTTGTTTATGAAGTGACATGAATGCTTTGTTTGTGCAAAAAAAAAAAAAAACATAATTTACCACTTTATTCACAATATAATATTATCCAAAGCATGTTCACACAACGTCAGCTCTCGCGTAAACATGAAACACATGCATCACGGTGCTCTCGTGAACACGTTATAGATCAATATATTCTTAAGTAAAGTGTTAAATTGTGTTTGTTTGTTTTTTTTACGCGGACAACAACAGCAAACAACAACGCTTCATAAAATTGATGAACTTGACACAATTATTGAACCAAACTGATCTGAATAACGACACTATTGTCTTTTAATCCCCCCACAGGTGGGACGTTTGCCATTACATATTTAAAACAGTAATATTCTATACTAAACCTAAACTAATCTTGACAAACTATATATCATTTGAAAGCTTAGAATCTCTAGTTTACATATTTGGTTTACATATTTTCAAAATAAATTACAGAGGAGCAGTAATTTATCAATTTGCAACAAGCATATTTTCATACTCATAAGGCATGTTCAGACCTTTATTTTGAAATAGCGATGAACATGAAAAATCATTAAAGATTGGTTGAAACATGTTTGCTTTCATGCCAAGAGTTCAAAAGATAACATCCATTCAATTTTTTGAGAAAAAAAGGTCTGAAAATGTTTTTAATAGAAAAAAAAAATACATTTATGATTGTGGCGGCGATCTATAACCCACATACATGTTATTTTTATGTTTATTAGAGGCTGAATTCATATCAAATTCTGCCAAACTTCCCATACTACTTCTATATAGGATGTCTACTTCATAAATTGTATGTAAATAATGGAAATATATGGTATAGATCACTCAAACCATATATGGAAATGGAGGCACCTTTATATGGTCAGTAATGGAGCTTGGTTGTCATCTAGTGAAAAAGTGTGGTACTGCGCCAAAACAAAATCTTACTGAAAGCTCATTTTTTGAGATATCAACCTGAAATTTGGAACACAACTTGTTCAGATTTTTGGCATTGATTTCCTTGCAGCTTTAGAGTAAAACTTGTTTTGTAAAATATATATTTTATATAAAATATAAAATATTATATTTTTACATTTTCATAAACTTAAACTTCTATAACTGTTTTTCTTTTTCACTTACATAAGTTATTTCACATCTACAATAATCTGCCAAATTTCATCTTTAAAACAAGACCAGCCTTATGTCTATACTCCAAAGTATTCTTGAATTACAACCATTTAAGTTTGGATAGTGCATTTTCTTGTCTAAAAAAAAAAAGTGGGGGTGACAGTTAAAGGGTTAAAGGGATAGTTCACCCAAAAATGAAAATGTGATGTTTATCTGCTTACCCCCAGCGCATCCAAGATGTAGGTGACTTTGTTTCTTCAGTAAAACACAATTGATGATTTTTAACTCCAACCGTCTGTCAGTCGTATAATGCGTGTCAATGGGAACTCCAAAAAAAAACATGCATAGACAAATCCAAATTAAACCCTGCGGCTCGTGACGACACACTGATGTCCTAAGACACGAAATGATCGATTTGTGCAAGAAACCCAACAGTATTTATATCATTTTTTACCTCTAAAACACCACTATGTCCAACTGCCCTCCACATCCGGTTAGTGAGGTCAAAAAACGTCTTGCACTCATTGACGTATACACGCGAGACATCACTTCTGCTGTCAGAGCGCGATCAGACCTCACTAACCGAGTGCTGAACGCAGATGGACATAGTGGTGTTTTAGAGGTAAAAAATGATATAAATACTGTTGGTTTTCTCGCACAAACCGATCGTTTTGTGTCTTAGGACATCAATGTGTCGTCACGAGCCGCAGGGTTTAATTTGGATTTGTCTGTGCATGTTTTTTTGACTCTTATAGATGGAGTTCCCATTGACACACATTATACGACTGACAGACGGTTGGAGTTAAAAATCATCATTTGTGTTTTACTGAAGAAACAAAGTCACCTACATCTTGGATGCCCTGGGGGTAAGCAGATAAACATCACATTTTCATTTTTGGGTGAACCATTCCTTTAAAATAAGAACGCCAACGGATACAATAGATGCCATGTGATCACTGAAATTCAGACATTAATTTGAATCATGTACAGTGTTTGTGTATTTGTGATGATCTCATCATGTGTTCGCAGGTTTCACAGTCTGATCTGGGTGGCATTTGATATGGACGTCACGTCAGGTTCGTCAGGGCGGCTCATCGGAGGTTGCGAGAACGGAAGCGTGACAGTCTTCGGCCCGGATGTCATTCTCGCCGCGGGAGAGGATACCGTGATCGGACAGTCCAACAAACACACGGGGCCCGTGCGCGCCCTCGACTACAACCGCTTCCAGGTAGAGCTCAGTCTCGTTTAAGATTCGCTCGCATCTGGTGTTGCATTTGCAATAGACTTGTGCCGATATTCGGTAATGCGATAAATCGCGATAATGAATATGCACGATATTGTAATCGTCGGCACTTCAGAATACCGTAAATAATAATTTATTACCAATTATTAATTTTTTTATAAGGCAATTAAGAATACTTTACCCATCAACCGTATAAAATGCACAACACCGCTGTATTCTGCGTCAAAAGGACACGCGCTCAGATGTAAACAATCCCAACGTGCACGAGAAGCACATGGCGGAACCAGTGAAGGAGACGAGCTGAATGAAAGTGCACGTTCACTCTCTGACAGCAGAGGGCGCTGATGGAACAGCAGCGTGCAGCGGTTACCACGGAAACCGTGCAAACAAAGTAACTGCGCTAGTGAAGTTTTTAAAATGCTTCAAACAGCCATTCATTTTTTTGTAATCTCAGTGTCGTTCATCACAGCACCAAATACTGAATACTTAAAAAAGACTTAAAAGGATATTTATTTTCAAACCTAAACATTTTTATATTTTAATCTGGACTACAACATGCCCTAATGATTAGAAATGTTCTGATTATTTGTTATTGTTCAGTAAAACATACAGCTTCATTAGTTTACATGTTAATGCATTATCACTAAACTGACAATAAAAATACTTATAAAGTATTTATTATTATGAATTAATGTTAATTTCTTAGTTAGTATTTAATAACATTACTAAAATCAAAAGAACTTATTTAATGGACCTGAGATCAAACTAACAATGATCAGTTGTGTTTCTAAACTAACATTAACAAAAAATAACACTTTCTGTAACAAATGTAGCTATTGCTCAATCTCAGTTAATGCATTAAATAGAGTAAAGTGTTATCTGTTGTTCTTTATAGCCTAATTCTTTTGCATTTTAATCTGTTTGAAAATTTCAGTCAGAGTTGTTTTTGTTTTATTGATTTCTTAAACCTGTTAAACTGTGACAAAAATGGTTTTGCAACTTATTTTAATATCGTGATAATACCGTATACCGTGATAAAAGCTTAATCAATTAATCGCAACATGAAAATTTGATACCGTCACATGCCTAGTTTGCAAACGCTCATGTGTTTTTTCCTCTCTGTCAGAGTAATCTCATCGCGTCAGGAGCCAATGATTCAGAAATATACATCTGGGACTTGAACAACTTCAGTAATCCGATGACACCGGGCACGAAGTCACAGGTAGCAATGCTTTTCTATGCAACTAGTGTTTTTCTTTGAAATGTCGTCAGTGTTCGTAGCATCATTAATTGTCTCTCTGTTCCTTCAGCTCTGTGAGGTAAGATGAAGGTGCTGGCGAGGGTGTGTGTGTTGGTGCGGTCTGGGTTTGATTAACCTCTTCACTAACATCACTTTGGTGCCCCATTATGCTTTTTCAGATATGACGTGTGTAACGTAGCTGCTTGTGAATGTTAAAGAGGTGGTTGATTTTGATTTCACGTTTTTAACTTTAGTTAGTGTGTAATGTTGCTGTTTGATCATAAACAACATCTGCAAAGTTACGACACTCAAAGTTCAATGCAAAGGGAGATATTTTCTTTTACAGGAATCGCTTTTTAATGGCTACAATGAGCTTATTCCCGGGTTAGTGACATCACAAACCCTAAAATTTACATAAACCCCGCCCCCGAGAACACACAACAAAGGGGGCGGGGTCATGTTGGGCTGCTTTAGAGAAGAGGAAGAGTTGTTTTAGTAGAGTGCTGTTGTCATGCCGTCATTTTACGCCGGACTGCTTCACAAACGAGGGTCAATTCAACACAAAAGATGAACATGACGGCACATGCTAGTGGATGAGTTGAATCAACTCCACAGCAACTACATCAATTTATCCACTAACCATTCAGAAACGTCTAAAAGTTGTAACTTCTTCCTGAGTCTCTCCATCAGTGTCGACTCCGGTTTGAACAATGTAAGGCTGAACAAAATCCTCATTTTGGCTGCGTGAGATTCTCCAGCTTTGTTGTTGTTGAGCTGTTAAAGCTCCGCCCTCTTCTGGAAAGTGGGCAGGAGCAGCAGCTCATTTGCATTTAAAGGGACACACACAAAAACGGCGTGTTTTCGCTCACAAATAGAGGCAAATTTGACAATTTTGAGCTGAAACTTCACAGACACATTCTGGAGGCACCAGAGATTTATATTACATCTTGTGAAAGGGGCATTATAGGTCCTCTTTAAAGTGTTTTTTGGCCTTGGATGCATGTAAACCTGTTGTAGGAGACTCCAAAACAACACTAGGAACCTTTAAAATGGCACAATAGGGGCACTTTAATCTGACGATGGTTTACTACCTAAAATAACAATTCTGAGACAATTCATCTGCAGCGTGTCCAGATTGTTGTTTTGGATGCTCGTTCTTGCATTTTCACAAATTCAGCTAGTGGTTTGTGGGAAATTCACAGACATTGTGGTGGTTTTATCCGTGTGCTTGTGCATGTCGTAGCCAGCGGAGGACGTCAGCGTGGTGGCGTGGAACAGTCAGGTGCCGCACATACTGGCATCCGCCAACCCCAGCGGGAAAGCCGTCGTCTGGGATCTGAGGAAGAACGAACCCATCATCAAAATCAGTGACCACAGCAACAGGGTAAGAACATCCGCTCACGTGAGCCTCTGATTGTGTGCGAAAGAACATGTGCGGGTCATATTTCACCCCAAAAGTCCAAAAATAAAAATTTTTCTTAAAGGGACAGTTCACCCAAAAATAAAAACTCTGTCATTTACTCACCCTCAAGTTGTTCCAACCCTTTTATGAATTTCTTGTTTTGTCAGATGCACTGCTCTGGGATGTTGTGGCATCCAGATGTGGCCACTCAGCTGGTTCTGGCATCAGAGGACGACAGACTTCCTGTGATTCAGATGTGGGACCTCCGTTTTGCGACATCGCCACTTAAAGTCCTGGAGAATCACACCAGGTGGAGACTCATTTCTCTACAATTCACGTCTCTCTAAGCTGCTTTGATGTTCCTGCACATGTGTGACGTCCTTTTTTAAATATTCCAGAGGGATTCTGTCCATCTCATGGTGTCAAGCAGATTCAGAGCTTCTGCTGAGCAGCGGCAAAGACAACCGCATCCTGTGCTGGAACCCAAACACCGGAGAGGTCCGTCAATCACAGCTTCTGCTTTATTACATTTACTTTCATGCATTTGTAGGACACCGGATCGAAACCATGACTTTGACGTTGCTACCACCTTTACAGGTCTCTACAGTGTCATTTTTGTATGATTAATATTTTGAATATGTTTTCTAGGGGTTAAACGGATCGTAGTTGTTCCGTACGGACCAGGTCCCATGGTTCGGCACGCATTTGATTCGCGGATTAATTGCAAGTTTAACCACCTTAGAGTGAAAGTTTATCATTTGCACATGTTTTGTCTTGCCAGTTTACACATTCAGTAGATTTTAAACGCTAGAACAGACAAAAGGGAACTCAATGGACGGAGCGTTCTTTAGAACTTCCGCAATAATATAAGCCAGCTGGAAAACTTCCGGTGAGAGTCATGTGCTGGTGTGTTGAGCATCAGTAGTGTAATACTTAGTTTATAATCAGAATATAGTCACTTAAATAGTCAGGCACAGCATTAATTTAGTTATTCAAACGTAAGACGGCATACAAAATAAATAAATAAAGACGTTCCTCAGTGTTCCTCCTCGACTAAATTCAATTCCACCATCAGTTTTCACACTTTTATGTGAAAAAAAGCTTCAAAAATTAAATATTTATTGTGCACTTTAGTTAGATTAATTGAATAAAATGTGTGTTTTCTCAAGTGTGCTGAAATCATTGACTGACAGCTGCTGTGATTATAAAGAGAGAGCGGCGCTCGCTTTCTGTGTCATTCATTCACAAGAAAAGTTATTGTTTTCCATGAGATTTTTTGAGTATTTCAGACTTCACATTGACAAAATGTATTTTTAAACCTAGTTATTTTATAATGTTTAATATTTAGTCAAAAACTAAGTGAAAAACGATTAGAGGAAATGGCTGATACATGTGCAAATAAATGCTACTTTGCCGCCACCTGCTGGTTAAAGTGGTAATTACTGTCTTTTTTTATTTTTAAATAAGTGTTTTCTATCAAATGTTTTTTAAGTTCAGTTTTACAATGGGGACAATCTCAGAAGAATGAACAAGTAATGTTTGTGGTCGTCACATTAAAAATAACATTTGAAGTGCTGGAAAAAAATGTGTGTGCGTCTAATTACAGATAACAGCGTTTTTAAACGCTCCCAATAGCTTCGTCTTTATTGCAATCAATAAAACTGGTTTATTGGCAAATTAGGTAAATGTGATAACTGCATTAAAATATGAAAACATTAAAAAGTCAACCACTGATGGTTTTGTGTCGATGTACAGCGACTACAGAATGAACAGCTAACAGTTCACCGGAAACGCCAGAGTTGGCTTAACCACAACCAGGAAGTAACCGTGCATATAGCCCATTCGGTACTCAAGCGCTGTGAGCGTCCAGAGAGAGAGGCGGCAAAATTCGAATCGAATTCGAATGGACACAGACACAATTATGTAAAATATTCTCTGCGAGTATTCTCATAAACACAGTGGATGTCTTTAAGGGATAGTTCACGCAAAAATGAAAATTATCCCATGATTTACTCACCCTCAAGCCATCTTGGGTGTATATTCGTCATGTTTTATCTGTTGTTTTGTCATAACTGTTAACCAGGATTAATAAAAATCCATTAGTGTGGGATCTCTGATTCACTTTCCACATTTATTAACCATCATTCCTTGTCTCTCATATCTTAGGTGATTTACGAGCTCCCAACAGCCAATCAGTGGTGTTTCGATGTGCAGTGGTGTCCTCGTAACCCCGCCCTCCTGTCCGCCGCATCATTTGATGGGCGGATCAGTGTGTATTCTGTTATGGGTGGGCGTCTTCAACAGCACCAGCATAGCACGGTGGACCAGGTGCGATTATGTTGACGTTTTACACGCTCTTTCCGAGGAACGATGATCTGTTTGTGGCGTTAACCATCAGTCTTTCTCTGTTCTCAGATCTCGGCTTCATTTGACACCAACGACCCGTTTGGAACCGGTCAAGCTCTTCCGCCTCTGCAGGTGCCTCAACCCGCAGTCGAGACCACCATCGTTCCTCCGCTAACAAAGCCGCCCAAGTGGGTGCGAAGGCCTGTAGGCGCCTCATTCGCTGTGAGTATTTCAGGGATATTGGTTATATTTTAAGATTGTGTTGAACTTCCTGTGAGTTTGTACTCGCTTCTGTCTCCTCCAGTTCGGTGGGAAGCTGGTGACGTTTGAGAACCCTAAAGTGCAGCCGCACCCTCGACAGGTGCAGGTGAGTCAGGTGACCACAGAGATGGAGTTCCTCCAGCGCTCCACTGAGCTACAGGCCGCTCTGCAGTCCGGATCCTTCACCAACTACTGCAACAGTAAGATCATGAGCGCCCCCTCTGACGCGGAGCAGGACATATGGCGGTTCCTGATGGTAAACGAGAGTAAACGATGCTCTTCAGGAAATGCATGGCCTGTTCAGCTGTGGAAAATGTTTCTGTTCTGTCCTGTTTTAACAGGTGAATTTTGAAGATGAAGCACGCGTGAAGTTTTTGCGGCTGCTGGGCTTCAGTAAAGACGAGCTGCAGAGGAAGGTATCGCATCAAACTACGGCACTGCCAACCTCCTGATTCACTATAAAGAGGAGAGCTTTGTTCTAAATACAGGACCAATTATGCCATTTGCTAGATTAAAGGAGTGACACAGTTTACCCACTGACACATCTTACCCCACCTCATTATTTCACGTTATGTTTTGCATGGAAAAATCCTTTTTTGCAAACTAGTCCTAGGTTTTTGGCCCGATCGGAACCAAACCAGTGCATTGAGATTCTCCGGAGTCTGATTGTCAATAATTATCAAATAAAAAATTGAAATTTCGATTCAGGGTCGCTAAGGGCCGCCAAAACGTTAGAAGTGGGCGGAGCCACTTTTACTAAAATGGCTATAACTCGTGAACAGAATGAGATATTTTAGCCAAAATTGGTACACCTATGTAAGCGTTCATTCTGTGGTCATGTGCATAAGGACTCAGTGACTGGCCACTTGGTGGCGCTATAACAGGAAAAAATACATGAAAATGGCTATAACTACTCCACCACTAGTCCGATTGACTTGAAAATTGGCATGCAGTGTCTTTGTCCAAGGTGTCATGATTGTCTATAACAGAGATCACTAAATGGCGGACCGCGGTCCGGGTCCGGACCCAAAAGCCGCCCCGTACGGACCCGAACCTACAGCCAAAACAGAAGGTTATGATTTAAAACCTGACGGGACGCTTCTATTTTGACCGACGCAGCTTTTGTAGTCTTTACGGTAGTGGTAGAAATGCACGGACCAATTGCATGCGAGTTAAACTATTCCACGTGATACCACTCAGCCAATCAAGTCCGCGCATCTCAGGCGGTAATCTTTGACTGTGCAGACAGATGCGAGAGTTACAGGCAAGTTACACATTGAAAAGACGGTAGAAAGAAAAAGAAAGATAGCGATACATGTAGAAAACAAATGGGGAGAATCAGACGAGTGACAGAGACGGAGAAAAGGAGAGAAACAGGCGAGTGAGACGGAGAAAGGGAGAGTAAAGTTGGCCGCATTTTCACAGATTCAAATTTTCCGGATAAATAACTCGTGAGATAAACGTAGATAAACTCGTGAGATTAACTTTTTAACGTAGGCAAGCAGCTACAACTTAATTTTCCTTAAAACAAGCTTTCCTCCGCAGTGGACAAAATGCACGTCTATGTGCGCGGACGGCTGAGAGACAGATCCGAAGGGACCGACTGCAAAGTGCAAAACCTGAAAAGCGTTAGTACAAAAACAGTCAATATCTTCAATGTTACACACTGCATTGTCATCAAATTCAGTTCACCCATCACTGCTGGTTATACTACAACTCTTTTAGGAAAAATATATTTTTTAATAATTTGTCATTTTTCTTATAATGAAAAATATTCAATAACTTCACTAAGAAATTATGAACTTCATTATGAAAAATACATGTAATAACTTCACTGTAACACACTGTACTGTCACCAAATTCAGTTCACACATCACTGATGTCTTGATAGTAGATACTACTACACTTATTATGGAAAAATGTCAATAGTGCAGTGTATTACGTTATAAGTTATTCATTATTTTTTTTATAATAAAAAATACAAAAAAGTGAATGCAAAAATACATTTTTCCAAAATAAGTGTTATAGTAGAACCAGCAGTGGAGTGTGAAATAATTCAAAAGAGGTGTTATTTATGTAATTTGGCTCACGAGTTATTGATTCGAACCTGTGAATATGTGGCCAACTTTACTTAAGTCAGAACATGCACAATTTTTTTTGTTTATTTTCTCTTATTTTGAAATGTAGCTCTATTTTATTTAGCTAATGAGAGAACATTATATCTACAGTCAAACATATTTGTTCAGTTCTATTTTACGTGTCAATAAATATTGTCAAAACATTTTTGAATTGTACTGAATTCGTTTGATTTGACAGTCAGGAATCAATTACATGCAGATAGTGATACAACTACTAGGCTACTTAAAATGTATATAATACATATCACACTAACTAGTTAGACATTATGATCTTCCGGACCTTTGCTTTAAGAAATTTTCTCTAACTGGACCTCTTAAAATTTTAGTTGAATACCCCTGGTCTATAAGGACATTGACGCATCTCAAAAAACATGTCTGCCATTGGCCAATGAATTTTGAACAGCTATCAGACAAGGTTAACGGAGGCCGATTGGAATGAAACTCACTGGGCCCTAGAGGCCTTCATTAAATATTGGAGATTATTTCAAAAACCAAATTTGGCAAACTAGTCCTAGGATTTTGGCCCGATCGTAACCAAACCAGTGTAGCAAGATTCTCTGGAGTCTGATTGTCAATAGTTATCAAAAAAAAAAGTTGGAATTTCGATTTACGGTCCCTAAGGGCCACCAAAATGTTTGAAGTGGGCAGAGCCACTTTTACTAAAATGGCTATAATTCACGAACGGAATGAGATATTTTCACCAAACTTGGAACACGTGTGTATGGGCTCAATCTTTGGTCATGTGAAAAAAATGGAGGCAATTGGCCACTTGGTGGCGCTATAACAGGAAAAAAAACTTGAAAATGGCTATAACTACTCCACCGCTAGTCCGATTGACTTGAAAGTTGGCATACAGTGTTTTTGTTTAAGGTGCCATGATTGTCTATGAGGACACTGATGTATCTCAAAAAACATGTCTGCCATCGGCCAATAAATTTTGAGCAGCTATCAGACAAGGTTAACGGAGGCCGATCAGGACGAAACTCACTGGGCCTGTTTGAAATTCAAAAGAAATTTTACGTGCGTAAAGGATTGTGTATTGCGCGATTTTTCGCACACGCCCACGACATTCATACCACATGGTAGATCTCCTCATTCTGAGCAACTTTGCTTCTAGGACCGCCGCTGTCCATTGAATCGTTCATTAAATATTGGAGATCAAATTTGGCAAACTAGTTCTAGGTTTTTGGCTCAATCTCGATAATCTTTGAAAAGCTTTAAAAACCATATATTTCCTATGATAAATTGGCTGTATTTGCTGTAAATGGTCTTTTCCATCTATGATCGAGATGTTTACAGGCTTGCTAATTAAAACATTATACCATTTTAGACGTGCTTATAGGCCTTAAAGCGCTTAAACCCCGATAATTGCTGCTCACAACTATATTTCTAACTTGTATTTGCACAGATCTCGGCGTGTTTGGGGAGGAAGCTTCAACCCAACGGTTTAGATGTGAATGATCTTGCTGAGAAGATTCAGACTCTTTCTGATCAGGTCAGATTCAGGTCTCAATCAACACATGCATGATCAAAATCTCGATGTTGAATCATCATTATTTTCTTGTCCAATCAGAGAGCAGATGAGTCTGCAGACAGTTTGTCTGGCCGTGAGTCTCCTGCTGATTTCTTTCGTCAACTACCAAAGAAAGAGAAAGACAAAGAGCCCTTCCAGATCCCCGTATCCTCAGGTGAGCATCTTCACATCACCTGCATTAAATAACTTTATGATTTTGATACTTTAGTCACTTCAATCAGATCAAATGTTGCCGTTCTGTCCTGTGTTGTTGAGCAGATACGGACGGTTTGATCAGTCAGGCTCTCTTAGTGGGGAACTTCGAGGGCGCGGTGGATCTGTGCTTGAATGACGGCCGCTTCGCAGAGGCTATCCTCCTGTCAATCAGCGGAGGGGAGGAGCTACTGAAGAAGACCCAGCAACGCTACCTCAACCAACAGACCAACAGTGTCTCCATGGTAACCAGTTATGACTGTTGTCTATACATGATGTCTTTTTCGTTTCAGATTTGTTTAAAGTATTTCAGTATTCACTGAATCCACTGTTTATTTATTGCATCATTATTATAATTTAGCATTATTTAGTTACTATTTTATCTCTTGTTGTTATTTTATTATTTTGAGTATTATTACTACTACTATTATAATTTTAATAGTAATATAATAATAATTATACTATAATAATAATTGTTGTTTTTATTGTTGTTATTATATATATATATATATATATATATATATATATATATATATATATATATATATATATATATTTATTATTATTATTATTATTATTATTGGTGTTAGCCTTTGTCGTTGTCTTATTTTTAATATTTTAATGGTAAAGATAATAATAATATTTTTTCTTCTTAATAAGATTTATAATTATTATTATTACCGTTTTTGTTGTTATTATTGGTCATCTTGTTCATATTATTACTGATATTTTAGTAATTATTATTGTTGTTATTACTCTTCTTCTTCTTCTTCTTATTATTATTATTATTTTAATTATTATTGTTATTTTTATTATTTGAGTATTACTATTACTACTATTATTAGTTATAGTAGTAATAATAAGATGATAATAATAATATTAACAATAATAATAAATGTTTATTATTAGTCATTTTGTTCCTAACATTATTAATATTCTAGTAATTATTGTTGCTATTTGTATTATTTTTTTATTTTTAGTATTATTATTATTATTATTATTATTAATATTATTGCCATTATTATTATTGGTTTTTTAATTAGCCTTTGTCGGTGTCTTCTTTCTTATTTTTATTATTATTAATTGTTATTCTTATTAATTTAATGGTAAAGTAATGGTATTATTATTATTATTATTATTATTATTATAATTCCTCTTTATAAGAATCATTAATATTATTATTATTATTACCATTATAGTTGCTGTTCTTGTTATTAGTTATTTTGTTCATATTATTATTGATATTTTTGTAATTATTATTGTTATAAACTTCTTATTATTATTATTAATATTCTTATTATTTTAATTCTCATTGTTTTTATTGTTTTGAGTATTACTTTTATTACTATTATTAGTAATATTAGTAACAATAATAATAATAGTTGTTTTTATTATTAGTCATCTTGTTCATAATATTATGATTTATATTTTAGATATTATTGTTGCTATTAGTATTCTTATTATTGTTATTAATAATCTTTTTTCTTCTTCTTATTATTATTATTATTATTTCCATTATTGTAATTATTATTGGTGTTATTAACTTTAGTTGTCGTCTTATTTTTAATAATAGTAATATTTTAATGGTAAAAGATAACAATAATTCTTCATAATAATAATCATTATTATTATTATTGAGGAAGTAAAATGAATTGCTGTGTTTACGAGTGATGTTTCCTCCTCAGCTGATCTCGTCAGTGGTGACGCAGAACTGGTGTAATATCGTCCAGAGCTGTGAGCTGGAGAACTGGAAGGAGGCGTTAGCGGCCCTGCTGACCTACGCTAACCCAGAGGAGTTCGCTCCTTTTTGCGGTAAGATGCCTCACAAATCACCGTACATTTTGATCGAGAGGAGTCGGTCACATGAAGGACTCCTTATAATTGTCATAACTAGTCTGCTACAGTTGACAAGCAAGTTTCTGCATTAGTATAAGCATAAATGCAATTCGGGGTCACGACCTCTGGAGTGATTGACAGCTGTTTGTGTGTGTTTAGATACTCTGGGCGCTCGTCTGGAGGCTGAAGGCACAGAGAAACGCTGTCTGCAGGCCTGCCTGTGCTTCATCTGCTCCGGGAACATCGAGCGTCTGGTGGAGTGCTGGACGTCACAGAGAGACTGCTCGTCTCCGCTCGCGCTGGAGGTCACGTCACCTTCACGCACACTTATATCTGCGTCTGTGAGTGATATCCTGATGCCATGATGTTCTCGTGCATCTACAGGACCTGGTGGAGAAGGTGATGATCCTGCGCAAGTCGATCGAGCGCCTGCGTAACGGCGAGGTGTGCGTTCGGAGCTCAGCGCTGACGGAGAAACTCATCCATTACTCCAGCATACTGGCGTCACAGGGCAGCTTGAGTACCGCGCTCAACTACCTGCCCGACGACTCCGACCAGGTACACACACACATATGTAAATATATATCTAATTTCATTGTACTTCATTTGTGTAGTCACTTGCATGTGTCTGTGTGCTCTAGGTTGGTGTCCGGATGTTGAGAGACAGACTATCGCATGCGAAGGGTGAAGCTCTGCAGAGACAGCAGCCGTCTGCACCAGCAGGAGGCGCTACAGCAGCTCCGAACACGCACACTCCTCCAGCGCACACACAGGTGAGCCGCAGGTCACTCCAGTACAGTCTGTCATCATCACTGTCTGTGGTTATGATGTGCACGCAGTCTGCTGATGATCATCAGACACTGTTTGTTTTCTGATGGCCTGATGGATATTGCGGATGTTGTGAAAGACATAAGCTGGCATACAGTGTGTCTGCTGTTTGCGAAAGGCCGTCTCGCTCTGATTTACAGTGGATTTTCACGAGTCATCCTCATGTTTGGAGCTTTTTGTTGTCTTTGGGGAGTTTGTGCCGAAGCAGAATGAGGTTATAGTTTCAAAATAGACATTTTTGACTTTTAAAATATAATTGTGAAAACCTCGTTGTGCAATAGGTTAAAAACACATCAGTCTATTAATAATAATAATCTTATCATTCAGATACTATTATAGTTTTTATGAATATTTTGAATGGTTTTTTATATGTATATTTTTCCGTTTTCATTTTAAAGTTTTAGTGATTTTGTTGTCATTTATTTACAGTATATATAGTTTTAATTTCAGTTTTAGTTGTAGTTATTTCAGTACTTTAAGTTGATGTAAATGTTTTTATGGTTTTAGTTTTAGGTAAATATATTAACCCTAGACCTGTCTACATAATTACTGTATCGATTGTTCATGTTCCTAGTTTTATTGTGAAAGATTCATCACGATATTCTAAAGAAGAATGTATCTGTCTTTGTAATTTCTTCATTAAAATAAATAGTTATTTTAGCATTCATCATCAAACTTTATTACAGATGCAGTGTTCAAATTTAAAAGCAGACAATACATAAAATACAAAAATTTCAGCAGCAAACACACAAAAAAAAAGGTACAAAACTCCACAACTTGGACTGATAACATGTAGTACTGACCCTTAAATTTGATAAATCCACAATAATTTCAATTTTGGAAGCATTAAGAATGCAAATAAAGCTGTGAGTAAGAACTAAACTTATGTAAAAGTTGGGGATGTGTCGATATGAAAATTTTGGCCGATACCGATAATTCTATATATTCGAAAGCCGATAACCGATATGTTGGCCGATAAATCTAAATTAAAATTTGTATATAATTTTTGAGAGCCTGATTACAAAAACAAAGTCTCACCATTAAAATCCATGTCCCAAATGCACAATTATAATGTTCTCATTAAAATATTATGTAGCTTATAGGACAAACTTGTGCTGCACATGTTGAACTTAACTGTATTTTCCTTTTTGAAGTGATTTTCAATCATATTTCAAGCATTTCAAACCATCATGGTGAACAGTGCGCATCTGAAGGAAATAATCCATTATTCATCGACTTTAATATATCGGCCTTATTTTCTTATCTGGCCGATAATGATAACATTAAAAATGAACATATATCGGCCGATACGATAACCGATAATTCTTTATATTTGAAAGCCGATAACCGATATATTAACCGATAAATCTAAATCAAAATTTTTATATAATTTTTGAGAGCCTGATTACAAAAACCAAAGTCTCACCATTAAAATCCATGTCCCAAATGCACAATTATAATGTTCTTATTATAATATTATGTAGCTTATATGACAGACTTGCGCTGCACATGTTGAACTTAACTGTATTTTCCTTTTTGAAATGATTTTCAATCATATTTTAAGCAATTCATAACCATCATGGTGAACATCTGAAGTGTCTTAGCTGAAGGAAATAATCCATTATTTATCGGCTTTAATATATCGGCCAAATTTTCTTATTGTGCCGATAACATTTTAATGATAACGTTTTACTGATGACGACAGACAGTCCAAATGGACCCAGTTTCAAATTTGCAATTCACTGTTTTGGTGTAAATATGAATGTGACAGTGTGAAATGGCACATTAAAAATAAAAAAATGAACACATATCGGCCGATACCGATAATCCTTTACATTTAAAGGCCAATAACCGATATATTGGCCGATAAATCTAAATTAAAATTATATAATTTTTGAGAGCCGGATTACAAAAGTCTCACCATTAAAATCCATGTCCCAACACACAATTATAATGTTGTCATTATAATATTATGTAGCTTATATGACAGATTTGCGCTGCACATGTTGAACTTAACTGTATTTTCCTTTTTGAAGTGATTTTCAATCATATTTCAAGCATTTCAAACCATCATGGTGAACAGTGCGCATCTGAAGGAAATAATCCATTATTCATCGACTTTAATATATCGGCCTTATTTTCTTATCTGGCCGATAATGATAACAATAAAAATGAACATATATCGGCCGATACGATAACCGATAATTCTTTATATTTGAAAGCCGATAACCGATATATTAACCGATAAATCTAAATCAAAATTTTTATATAATTTTTGAGAGCCTGATTACAAAAACAAAAGTCTCACCATTAAAATCCATGTCCCAAATGCACAATTATAATGTTCTTATTATAATATTATGTAGCTTATATGACAGACTTGCGCTGCACATGTTGAACTTAACTGTATTTTCCTTTTTGAAATGATTTTCAATCATATTTTAAGCAATTCATAACCATCATGGTGAACATCTGAAGTGTCTTAGCTGAAGGAAATAATCCATTATTTATCGGCTTTAATATATCGGCCAAATTTTCTTATTGTGCCGATAACATTTTAATGATAACGTTTTACTGATGACGACAGACAGTCCAAATGGACCCAGTTTCAAATTTGCAATTCACTGTTTTGGTGTAAATATGAATGTGACAGTGTGAAATGGCACATTAAAAATAAAAAAATGAACACATATCGGCCGATACCGATAATCCTTTACATTTAAAGGCCAATAACCGATATATTGGCCGATAAATCTAAATTAAAATTATATAATTTTTGAGAGCCGGATTACAAAAGTCTCACCATTAAAATCCATGTCCCAACACACAATTATAATGTTGTCATTATAATATTATGTAGCTTATATGACAGATTTGCGCTGCACATGTTGAACTTAACTGTATTTTCCTTTTTGAAGTGATTTTCAATCATATTTCAAGCATTTCAAACCATCATGGTGAACAGTGCGCATCTGAAGGAAATAATCCATTATTCATCGACTTTAATATATCGGCCTTATTTTCTTATCTGGCCGATAATGATAACAATAAAAATGAACATATATCGGCCGATACGATAACCGATAATTCTTTATATTTGAAAGCCGATAACCGATATATTAACCGATAAATCTAAATCAAAATTTTTATATAATTTTTGAGAGCCTGATTACAAAAACAAAAGTCTCACCATTAAAATCCATGTCCCAAATGCACAATTATAATGTTCTTATTATAATATTATGTAGCTTATATGACAGACTTGCGCTGCACATGTTGAACTTAACTGTATTTTCCTTTTTGAAATGATTTTCAATCATATTTTAAGCAATTCATAATCATCATGGTGAACATCTGAAGTGTCTTAGCTGAAGGAAATAATCCATTATTTATCGGCTTTAATATATCGGCCAAATTTTCTTATTGTGCCGATAACATTTAACATTTTAATGATAACGTTTTACTGATGACGACAGACAGTCCAAATGGACCCAGTTTCAAATTTGCAATTCACTGTTTTGGTGTAAATATGAATGTGACAGTGTGAAATGGCACATTAAAAATAAAAAAATGAACACATATCGGCCGATACCGATAATCCTTTACATTTAAAGGCCAATAACCGATATATTGGCCGATAAATCTAAATTAAAATTATATAATTTTTGAGAGCTGGATTACAAAAGTCTCACCATTAAAATCCATGTCCCAACACACAATTATAATGTTGTCATTATAATATTATGTAGCTTATATGACAGATTTGCGCTGCACATGTTGAACTTAACTGTATTTTCCTTTTTGAAGTGATTTTCAATCATATTTCAAGCATTTCAAACCATCATGGTGAACAGTGCGCATCTGAAGGAAATAATCCATTATTCATCGACTTTAATATATCGGCCTTATTTTCTTATCTGGCCGATAATGATAACATTAAAAATGAACATATATCGGCCGATACGATAACCGATAATTCTTTATATTTGAAAGCCGATAACCGATATATTAACCGATAAATCTAAATCAAAATTTTTATATAATTTTTGAGAGCCTGATTACAAAAACAAAAGTCTCACCATTAAAATCCATGTCCAAAATGCACAATTATAATGGTCTTATTATAATATTATGTATCTTAAATGATAGACTTGCGCTGCACATGTTGTACTTAACTGTATTTTAATTTTTGAAGTGATTTCAATCATATTTCAAGCGATTTAAAACCATCATGGTGAACAGTGCGCATCTGAAGTGTCTCAGTTGAAGGAAATAATCCATTATTTATCGCCTTTAATATATCGGCCAAATTTTCTTCTTGTGCCGATAATGATAACATTAAAACCAAACATATATCGACCGATAACCGATATCGATAATATATTTGAAAGCCAATAACTGATATATTGGCCGATAAATCTAAATCCAAATTTTTATATAATTTGATTACAAAAACAAAAGTCGCGCCATTAAAAGCCATTATTTATCGGCTTTAATATATCGGCTGAATTTTCTTATTGTGCCGATAATGATAACATTAAAACCAAACATATATCGGCCGATATCGATAACCGATATTGATAACCGATATCGATAACCGATATCGATAATATATTTGAAAGCCAATAACTGATATTTTGGCCGATAAATCTAAATCCAAATTTTTATATAATTTGATTACAAAAACAAAAGTCTCGCCATTAAAAGCCATTATTTATCAGCTTTAATATATCGGCTGAATTTTCTTATTGTGCCGATAACATTAAAAATGAACAAATATCAGCCGATACCGATATGGTGGCTGATATATCTTGCATCCCTAGTAAAAGTATGTTAGCCAGTATTGCCTTTTGTCTGTATCTGTCGTGCTCAGTAATAAAATGTCCAAGATATTTTAATTTCTCACACACACAGAGTAAGATGCTTAGACTATTTAAAAACCGGAAAGTTTAGACTGTTACTAGCATTATATATAATATCATGTTCAAAGTCATATGATGAGAAGTTGTTGGAGACCAGCACTACTAGGACTGAAGGAGCACAAGATCATAATGTGATTAACTAAAATATTCCCAATCATACACTCAAGCTTTCAATCATTCATATTATCCATATAAAGATTAAAAGAACTCGTTCTTGTCTCACACCAAAAGGGGTAGAAACTTATCGCCTATTTCACTTACATAGTCTGGTGGGAATAAACCAGTAATCCAGAATTCTCACAATGGATTTGGGCTCATTTTGAAAAATAATTTTTCTAGTTTAACTAGATGCATCAATAAAAAACATAAAAACTGATGAGTTTTTACTTCTTTACTATTCCCTTCAGGTCAGTATCATGTACCAGGTCTTAACAGATTATTTCAAGGTAGTTGCCAAGGCAGCATTTCCAATTTTCCTACCTTGAACCTCTTTTCTTGTGTGTTTGCACCATCAAGGCTGCACAGGCTATTTCATAAAGTTGAGCAATAATGCAATCGTTATTTAGGCATTGCATGTGTTGATGTGTCGTAATGTGTGTCCTGCGCAGGGGTCGTACCCGTCCACACTCCCTCCTCAGATGCCTCATGTCGCGCCGCAGACGATGCCCCGTCTCTTCACCCCTCAGACCCTTCCCGATTCTGTTCCGCCTCCCGCTGGAGCGCCACGGCCCGGCCTGAGACCAGCCTACCCACAACACCCTGCCACAGCGCCGGGTACCTGTCAATCAAATAACCACATCAGCCTTTAAGCGTCATAACATATATAATATATTAGCAAAGTCTTACGACATCTTTTCTGTTTCGTCTAGGTTTCCCTCCCTCTCAGCCGTTTCCTCAGTCCGGGCCTCTCGGTGGTCCTGTGGGATTCATGTCAGGCCCATCAATGCCCTCCTCCAGCCTAGCGGGTCCTTCGGTGCCGCCCTCCTCTCCACCGGGACCCATGATGCCCCCGCCACCTGCCCCAGGGTTCATCTCACCCACCTCTCTACCAGGCGGCCCGCTGCCCTTTTACCCAGGCGCTCCGCACACGCAGGGCCCCGCGCCGCCGCCCAGCGGGATGTATCCTCCTCTGGGAGCGGTTTATCCTCAGGGCGGCCCCGGCGCTCCAGCGGCCAAGAGCTACACCGGCGCCGTCCCACCTCCACCTCCACCGACAGGTACATGCTTGGAGTGATGTTTTTGAAAGACCATGTACTCTCCATCATGTTGTTCCTGACACGTGTGACTATCTCCGGAAATTATTCAAAATAATGCATCAGCTGATCTCCTTTTGTTTTAGGAAAGAAAGTCACTCGGGTTTGGAAGGACATGAGGGAGAATAAATGATGACAGAATTGTGACTTTTTGTTTGTTGGTTGAATAATCCTGCAGTGTGTCTGAAATTCAGAGATTTTGTATTGTTCCTGCTGTATGATTTCCAGGATATTTCCCATGGCTGACCTACCAGGGACAAGAGGAAGGTGACAGGGAGAGTGTGTGTGTGTGTGTGTGTGTGTGTGTGTGTGTGTGTGTGTGTGTGTGTGTGTGTGTGTGTGTGTGTGTTTATAAGCTTCAGAACAGAGACATTGTGCGTGTTTATAAGCATCAGAACAGAGTGTGTGTGTGTGTGTGTGTGTGTGTGTGTGTTTATAATCTTCAGAACAGATATGGTGTGTTTGCGCGTGTGTGTGCATGTGTGTGCGTGTTTATAAACTTCAGAACAAAGAGTGTTTGTATGAGTGTGTGTGTTTGTTTGTGTGTGTGTGAGTCTGTTCTGATGCTTATAAACACACAAAACACACACAAACACAAATACACACACACACAAACACAAATACACACACAATCTCTCTGTTCTGATGCTTATAAACAGTCACACACACACAGTGTCTGTTCTGAAGATCATAAACACACGCACACACACACACACACACACACACACACACACGTAATCTCTGTGTTCTGATGCTTATAAACACAGACACACACACACAACACAACACAGAGATTGTGTGTTTGTGTGAGTGTTTATAATCTTCGGAACAGAGACATTGTGTGTGTGTGTGTGTGTGTTTGTGTGTGTGTGTGTGTGTGTGTGTGTGTGTTTTCCAGTGCTTTATAGGGACAGCAACAGTCCAAACAGCCCGTCCTCTTCTAATATTTAATGCTGACTGATTGTTTGTTAGAATATTCGCACACTGATCATGCTGTGCTTCCTGTGTGATCTCCCGGAGGTTTATGGGTAATAATGCTTGCGTGACCTCTGAGTGAGTTTTGCATTATCCGATGATATAAACAGACTGACTAAGGGGAAGGAAAGTTAAAAGTTAGGGGTCTGTAAGATTTTAAAATGTGATCAAAGCTGAATTTTCAGCATCATTACTCCAGTCTTAAGTCACATGATCCTTCAGAAATCATTCTAATATGATGATTTGCTGCTCAAGAAACATTTATGATTATTATCAACAGTTGTTTTGCAATTTAATTGCTGAATCTTATTGACGCCTTACTTTTTAACGGTAGTGTAAATCAGACAGGAAGAGAGTCTTAAACCACGCTTATAAATGTCAGATCAATTTTCTATTAGTACTTCATCTATTATTTTAGCATTTCCAACCCATCAAACTTCTGTGTGTCAAATGTTTTGCTGCTTAAAGTGTTTGTGCAACTTCCTATACTATAAATGACACTTGATATGATATTTAAATCAAATGCACTGACATTCACACATTTATAAGTGTGACTTGCTGCATGAATGCGTTCTTATGTACATGCATGTTTTGGTGACTGTAAATATATATTCTCTCTTCAGCTGCTCAGGATGGCTGGAACGACCCTCCAGCTGTTCGCGCAGGACAACGCAAGAAAAAGGTATTTATTCACATGATGTTAATACTAATTAATGGGGAAGCAATATAACGAGTCCCGACATCTGTGTGTGTTTTACAGCTGCCAGAGAACTACACTCCACCTGCTCCGATCACCGCACCGGTGATGGGCTTCCCTACGGAGGCTCCTGTGCCGCAGGACCGAGTCCAGGTGCCACCCGGAGCCCCTCAGGAGCCCAACATACAGGTCAGAGGTCATCCTGTTCAGTCCATCAGATGTGCTTGTGTGATTTGAGTGCTTGATTTTGCCTGTGTGTGTTCTAGTCTTTACAGCAGCTTCCCGCCGAGCGAGTGGAACAGAAGGAAATACCCGCCGAACACATGATCATCAAGACCACCTTTAGCAGCCTAGTGCAGCGCTGTCAGCTGGCCGCCTCAGACCCGGTAACACAAACACAGCAGGCAGATTGCATACAGAAGAGCTGGCAAACTCTAATCTGATTGGCAGGCTTCATGCAACCTTCTGGAATCGGTGCACAGGTTTATATCTGTCCACCACAGAACAAAAATCTTTTTTTCATCATAACATTTCATTTAGCATCCTAACATGACTTATTTGGTGATGAATTTTACATAGATCAAGAAAAAAAAAGAGGTTGAGCCAAAAACCTAGGACTAGTTCACTAAAGTTGGCTTTTGAAATAATCTCCAATATTTAACGAACGATTCAATGGACAGCGGCGGTCCTAGAGGCAAAGTTGCTCAGAATGAGGAGATCTACCATGTGTTACGAATGTCGTGGGTGTGTGCGAAAAATCGCGCAATACACAATCCTTTACGCACGTAAAATTTCTTTTGAATTTCTCACAGGCCTCTAGAGCCATGAGTCAAACAGGCCCAGTGAGTTTCGTTCCGATCGGCCTCTGTTAACCTTGTCTGATAGCTGCTCAAACTTCATTGGCCGATGGCGGACATGTTTTTTGAGATGCTTCAATGTTCTCATAGACAATCATGGCACCTCGGACAAAGACACTGCATACCAATTTTCAAGTCAATCGGAAGAACAGTTAAGTAGTTAAAGCCATTTTCAAGGATTTTTTTCCTGTTATAGCGCCACCAAGTGGCCAGTTGACTCAATTTTTTTCACATGACCAAAGATTGAGCCCATACACACGTGTCCCAAGTTTGGTGAAAATATCTCATTCAGTTCACGAGTTGTAGCCATTTTAGTAAAAGTGGCTCCGCCCACTTCAAACGTTTTGGCGGCCCTTAGAGACCGTGAATCAAAATTTCAACTTTTTTTGGATAATTACTGACAATCAGAATCCAGAGAATCTCACTGCACTGGTTTGGTTTTGATCAGGCCAAAATCCTAGGACTAGTTCGCAAAAGTAGGTTTTTGAAATAATCTCCAATATTTAACGAACGATTCGCTGGACAGCGGCGGTCCTAGAGACAAAGTTGCTCAGAATGAGGAGTTCTACCATGTGGTATGAATGTCGTGGACGTGTGCGAAAAATTGAGTGATACACAAGCCTTTACGCACGTGAAAAAAGCAAAGGCGCCCCCTGGTGGCCGATTTCTTTCAATTTTTCTCACAGACCTTTAGGGCCGCGAGTCAAACAGGCCCAGTGAGTTTCATTCCAATCGGCTTCCATTAACCTTGACTGATAGCTGCTCAAATTTCATTGGCCGATGGCGGACATGTTTTTTGAGATACGCCAATGTCCTCATAGACAATCATGGCACCTCAGACAAAGACACTGCATGCCAATTTTCAAGTCAATCGGACTAACGGTGCAGAAGTTATAGCCATTTACATGGTTTTTTTCCTGTTATAGCACCACCAAGTGGCCAATTGCCGCAATTTTGTTCAAGTGACCAAAGATTGAGCCCATACACACGTCTTCCATGTTTGGTGAAAATATCTCATTCCGTTCACGAGTTATAGCCATTTTAGTAAAAGTGGCCCCGCCCACTTCGAACATTATGGCGGCCCTTAGAGACCGTGAATTGAAATTTCAACTTTTATTAGCTAATCATTGACAATCCAGAGAATCTTGCTGCACTGGTTTGGTTCTGATCAGGCCAAAAACCTAGGACTAGTTTGCAAAAGTAGTCCCTACTTTTGAGAGAGAAAGAAAAAAAGCCTTTTCCTGTGTAAGTTGGCGGATTTTTGATCAGAATAAGCTGCAAAGTGAATTAAATTTTTAAAATTTCTTATATTAACTTTCCTTCCAGCAAACGAAGCGCAAACTTGACGATGCCTCCAAACGACTTGAGAGTCTGTACGACAAACTCCGCGAACACGCGGTGAGTTGAAGACGTTTATTCCCGTCTGTCGGGTTTTTACAGTTTCAGAATAAAACTGATGTTTTCTGTCGCCCCCCTCAGCTCTCTCCCAGCATCCTCAGCGGCCTGCACGAGATCAGCCGCTGCGTCAACGGCCGCAACTATCTGCAGGGTCTGGAGGTTCACACGCAGGTCGTGAGCAGCAGCAACTTCAGCGAGATCTCTGCCTTCATGCCCGTCCTCAAGATGCTCATGACCATCGGCAACAAACTGGCCGTGTGACGCCGCTTTCTGAACTCTGCTTTAAGAATGAATACAGCGTTAATATCCCACAGCTTGGTGTTTTCCTTCATGCAATGGGCCTTATTCATCCAACACAAGCAGAACGACTGTTCAGAAAACCATTAGTGCGTGAATTGAATGCAAGAATGAGTGTAAAACATGAACGAATTTGTGCAAATTGTTGCATTGAATTCAATGTGAGAATCTTAAGAACGCGAGCAGGAACAGTTTAAGAATAAGCCTTAATACTGTTTAAATTGTCGCATTCAGTTTGAGTGAGAACACGAGCGTAAAAACGTTGCGTAATATGTGTTGAATTGAACGCAACAGTTGCCTAAGAATAGGCCTTAATACTTAATTTTGTTTAAATCATTTGTAAAAATCATTCTTACGTAAATTGTTGCTTTCAATTCAGTTTGAGACTGTATGAACGGGCCTTCGTCGAGAAACACGAACAGAACGATTCAAGCACAGATTCGTTCTGATCGCGCTTCATGAATGAGGCCCGGTGGGTTTTTTATTATTAAAGATCTGACGCTGTCTGTAGTTTAGTCATTGTGATGATTGATTGATTGATTGATTGTTAGTGGACGAAGAGGTTCATTATTGACTGATTGACGAATTGCGGGGATGTTTTTCTTGATAGAGTTCGTTTGTGTGAAGGGTTGTTTTATATTTGCACTTGAGGCTTAAACCGCATCCTCCAAACACTCCTGTAGAAAAGTGTGAAGCTTCTCCAGATGTTCTTCATCAAGGACTGTATTCTGCTCTGATGTGGTTCTCGACATTTATAGAGATGGAAACATGTAATACTTTGGGCTGAAAAGTGTCAAGAACACATCCAGGTCTAAATCAAAGAGTCAAATGAAGAAAATCAAGCCTGTTTTTGTTTTGCATTATGGCATTTTGAGAACCGTTAAACGCCAAATTCTCATTTTTTTTTTTTTCATATTTTTGTATTTCCCTTCACACTTACGTTTTTTTATTTGGTGTGCAACATGCATATGATGTATAAACATTATTTTGAAAATGAGAATGTATTGAAATTCCATTTAAATATTAATGGACCTAAAAATAATCTTATTTATATATATATATATATATATAGTTTCATTAGGGTTTTGAGGTGAAATATGACCTGGACGTGTTCTTGACAACTGAATGCAACTAAACTGATAAACTAGATCATCTTTATGTTCTGCTACTGAAAATGTCAACGTTTTGTGTCCGTACGCAACATTCATTCTGAGGGTCGTGAATGAAGCTCCTACATGCTTGAAAACAAAAATACAGAACTTTCATAAATGATAGTGTTTTTCTTAATGTGCACTGCTTGACCTTCAAAACTGAGGGGCGATTAAAGAATAATGAAAACAAAATCGGCATTCTTCGGAATAATGTTTAGTCTTTTTTGTTTTGAAAAATCGAGTGATACACAAGCCTTTATGCACGTGAAAAAAGCAAAGACGCCCCCTGGTGGTGATTTCTTTCTAATTTTCACAGGCCTTTAGGGCCATGAGTCAAACAAGCCCAGTGAGATCGTTCCGATTGGCCTTCGTTTACCTTGTCTGATAGCTGCTCAAATTTCATTGGCCGATGGCAGACATGTTTTTTGAGAAACGTCAATGTCCTCATAGACAATCATGACACCTCGGACAAAGACACTGCATGCCAATTTTCAAGTCAATCGGACTAACAGTGAAGTAGTCATAGCCAGATTTTTTTTCTTTTATAGCGCCACCAAGTGGCCAGTTGCCGCAATTTTGTTCAAGTGACCAATGATTGAGCTCATACATACGTGTTCCAAGTTTGGTGAAAATATCTCATTCCTTTCACGAGTTATAGCCATTTTAGTACAAGTGGCTCCGCCCACTTCGAATATTTTGGCGGCTCTGAATTGAAATTTCAACTTTTTTTGGGAATTATTGACAATCAGACTCCAGAGAATCTCGCTGCACTGGTTTGGTTTTGATCGGGCCAAAAACCTAGAACTAGTTCGCAAAAGTAAGGCCCTACTTTTGAAAAAGAAAGAAAAAGTCTTTTCCTGTGTAAGTAAGTTGGTGAATTTTTGACCAGAATAAGCTGCAAAGCAAATTTACAGCAAACGAAGCGCAAACTTGTCAGAAACCAGTTTGTAATTTTAATGAACCCCAAAACCTCGATCTGGTGCAGGTGTGTTGAATCTAAACTGATGTCTGAGAACATATTAAAGGAAAAATAAATTATTAAAAATTATATTAAAAAATAAACATTACTAATTATTTCACACATAAAATCATTGTGGTCAGTAAAGAACATAACAAGGGGTAAAAATCAAGTCTTGTAGGTTGTAATATTTTGATTTTGTCCTGTAGAGGGCGAGAAAGAAACACTTTCCCTTACATCTTCAAGGGGATAGTTTACCTAAAAATTAAGATTTAGTCATGATTTACTCACCCTCACGTTGTTCCAAACCTGTATAAATGTTCTGCTGAACACAAAGGAAGATATTTGGAAGAATGTTTGTAACCAAGCAAATCTCGGCCCCCATTGACTACCATAGTAAGAAAGAAGATATGGTAGTCAATGAGGGGCGAGATACAAACATTAATCCAAATATCTTCATTTGTGTACAGCATAACACAGAAATTTATACAGGTTTGGAACAGATTGAGGGTGAGTAAATGATGACAGAATTTTCATTTTTGGGTGTACTGTCCCTTTAATTCTCTTTATATAAAATATGGATAATCGATATTGAAATATTTTTCATGAGCCGGATTTTTATTAAAAATAAATATTAATATACTATCTATATTTAGATTATATTATCTATTATTATTATTATTATGAAATTCAGTAATGTGTGTGCGTTTTATTTTTCATGTGTATGACGCATCGTCTTTCAGACTGATAAACTGCACTTCCGTTCATTGATAATTCAGTAAAACGAATCAGAAGTTGGTGTTTATCAGGGTGTGTCACACACTGAGACTGAAAGAATGTGACCGGTTTAAAACCGCAAGAGGAGCCGTTCATGAACTTCGTGTCTCATTTCAGCACTGCCAAGAACATCGTCAGTACATTTGAGGGAGGGGTCGCTGATTGGTCCGCTGGGGTCATACGGCGCTGCTGATTGGCTGACGTTGATCTGCTGTTGAAATTCCCGGGATGTTGTGAACGTTGTGACGTAACCCCGCAATGACCGCGAATAACACACTGCTGCGCTTCTGGGTTTGTGTGTCAGAAACTGTCTTGCCAAATGTACATATTTACTCAAGACCAAACGACAATATTTAAATAGTAATGCTATTAAACAGCCTTCTGTTATTTTAAAAACATTTTAATAGCTATATTTATTACTAGCTTCTGTATAAAATGAATATGAGTGTGTGCAGTGACTGTATTAACTAGTGCTGATTCAGCAGTCTGTATGTAATGTGTGAACGACAGAACCTACTAGTGAATAGTGTCAAGTACAGACATGCAGAACAAATTATGACCTGAGAAAATAATGCACTGCAATGTTCAACAGCCATATCAGCATTTTAAACAGGACCTATAATGCTGCTTTTATAATGTAATATAAGTCTCTGGTGTCTCCAGAATGTGTCTGTGAAGTTTCAGCTCAAAACCCCTCACAGATCATTTATTATAGCTTGTCAAATTTGCCTCTATTTGGGTGTGAGCAAAAACACGCCGTTTTTTTGTGTGTGTGTTCCTTTAAATTCAAATTGCGCGTTCTAAAAGAGGGCGGAGCTTTAACAGCTCGTGCTTCGGTTGCTCAACTACAACAAAGCTGGAGAATAAAATGGCGATTGTGGGTGTTCGGCGGGTGTATGTTCTGAAAAGTGAAGCTGTGGGTTTTTTGATCACCCCCTGGTGGCTGGACGCAGTACAGGTCATAAACCTCGCCCTTTCCATTCAAACGAAAGGGAATGAGTCAAAACATAAAAATAAATTATGCTTCAAATAAAATTTTCCGAAAGATGGTTTTGGTCATATAAGGTAGTTATCACGCTGATATATATTCAATTGTTCGTTTTTGTGATGTTTGATTTTAGCTAGCAATTTGATGCTATAGAAACGGGGCGTGTCTTCATGATTGACTGTTTTGACTGACAGCTTCTCGAACTATCGGAGCTTCGAGGGGAGATTGAAGATATATAACTAACTATTAATTTTAGCCATGACGGAAAAAGCAGGTGATCGTTATCTGGCAGTTACTAATTATTTTCATGGGTATAAAATAATAATTAGCAGGACAAAACTAATGATAGCCTACTCTAATTACAGCAGTCGATCTCCTGTAACGTTAGTTGAACTTGATTTAAAATGGCAGGACCGTTTCTGACGATTTGGAGTTGTTTCTAGTGGCATTATATTGAGTTTATCTACTGAATTTGCTGTTTCTAAAAATATTATTGCTCTAGAAACAGAATAGCTTATTATTTTATAGGTAGAATTTTAAATTGTGTATAATTTATATAGACTTGGGTAAAGTTGGTTTTATATTCGCACATCCGTATTCAATAGCCTTGTTAATCACACTACATTGGACATTCAGTGGACATTCACAAGTAAATAGGCCATTAAAACAATACTTGCCTATTTTGATCGACTGTGAAAAATGTTGTAAGTTGACAATCGTTGGTTGTCAATATCATGTCGCTGCGTAAAATTCACAAACATTAATTTATTGCACATTTATTGGAAAGTCTGAATTTATCAGAAGTCCGAATGTGCGAATATAAGCGCTTCCGGGACGCTCTATCTCATACCACAAGAAAACAACAAATGGTGCTAATATACACACACGATGTGGTGTAATACTACAAAAAATTATAATCATAACCTTTATCTCCATATCAAAATTCCAGATGGCAAGACAATGATTCATCTTTTGTAAATCGTTAAAATATTAATGTCTGTAACGCTGTGAGCACGGAGACTGTTGTGTAGACTGTAAGTATTTAAAATATTTAACTTTTCAAAATGATTGATGTTTAATATGAATAAATAGCGCTCATAAACGGCTGTCGATGGCATTCTCAAGTGAAATGAGTCGAGGCTTGGAACCTGCGAATTTTTTTCAGATGCTGTAACGGTCGTGATATGACGTCACGGTCTACAGCGTCTTTTTTATAAACATGAATTCAACACATAACTTAAAGTAATACATTTAAAATGTAAAAATATAGAACATACTCTACTTTACTGCAAAAATATAATTCTTTTAATTCAACCAAGAGGTCATGCCGCGACGAATCGATCTTCTACTGGTCGCACATCTTCACGTGATGCGAATTCGCAGGTCAGAGTTCACCAAACTTGAACTTTGGAACGCGCGAAATTTTTCGCACGAGCTTGCGTTTCCGGTCTGACGCATTTGCATGCGTTTGAATGGAAGTCAATGGAACGAAAAGTGCAGTGTGACCGCACCTTTAGAGGGTATTCACGTGACGTCACCGTCGACCGTTACGACTGCGGTTACGCCCACTGAGTGGCAAAAGACTGAGCGGCAACGTTTGTTTTCAGCGTGAATGTCGCGAAAAACGCACAAAACACTTCCAAAACGGGAAAGAGCTTTTTGATTGACTGTACAAATAGCTTTGACACAAAACCTGAGGTATATATTTAAAAACTGCAGAAAGCAACAGAAAAATAAGCAAATGGATCACTGAAATTCACAGAAACAGCTGGACTCCAGCAGAGAAACATGGATTTGCAGTTATCATTTTGTGTCAAATTGTTGGATTTTGAGGTAAAATCATACCGTATATATTGTATTGTTATATATTATGTTGACGACTCATCAATTAAATATTTGCCATCTTATATTTATAATTTGGTGTTTTTAAATAAACAACACTGACAAAAACTATACTATAAAACTATGTTTTAAGGACGATATAACATTGATAAGTGATTACGCGGATTTAGACCTACCGATATTGGAGTTATATAAAATATTCACATGCAGATTTGCTTTATGTATTTCCCCACCATCGAAATCAGGCACATATAAATGTCAGGAAACACGATTCCTGGCTGCATGTCAATATCCATGGATTAGGTTTATTTGACATGTTATAAGGAATACTTTCGAGTCCAACCTTTAGTGTAATTCGTTAGTTTTAGTCACGTTTTCGCAGTTTCCTCTATTAAATCCAGTCATGCAGCAGGTTCTTTTGCCACTCAGTCCAGCTGAGGGAGCGCGTTTTCGGCGGGAAAGTGACGTCGTTGCATACCCTCTATTACAAATTTTAGAATGAAACTGGACATTTCTGGGGTGCGTTTCCCAAAGCGAACTATGGTCGCAAGTTCTGTCGTTACCAATAGACTTCAATGGGACTTACGACCATTGTTGGCTAACGATGCTTTCGGGAAACTCACCCCTGAACGGTTAGTGGATAAATTTATGTAGTTGAATTTACCGTCATTTGTGATGCAGTTCGACGTAAAATGGCGGCATGGCCTCACCCCCTTTGCTGCGTGTTCTCGGGGGCGGGGTTTATGTAAATTTTAGCGTTAGTGATGTCACAAACCTGGGAAAAAGCCTTAAAAAGATGAATTCTTTAACCCTTATAGGGTCTTTTTCACAAGTATTTTTCTGTTGGATTTATATCTAAATATTATGACTCACAATTATGACAATTTTTGTCAAAGTTTAGCATTTTTTGTACTGAAAAAAGTTTTTCAAAAATATTGATTTTGAGGATGAATTTTGTCCATTTTCTAAGCGGGGTCTCATCATAATGTAACAATATTGAAAAACTGATTTTTTTTTTTTTTAAACTTTGACAAAAAGTAACTTTTATTGTATTGATTTCATAATATTTTGATATGAATCCAACTGAAAAATACTTGTGAAAAATAGTGGAGCTCTGCAGCATCTACTAGATAAAGTGATCATTTTTTTACTTTTAAAACTGCATTTTCCAAAAGATGGGCAAAAATCTCACACTAAACCATGTCAAATTATCCATGTGATCCCCATGAATGAAAGTTAGAAATGTGGGTCTTTTATAAAGTGAATTTTACATAAAAAGCTGTTTTTGTATAAAAACCTATTTTTAAAAAATATTTAATTTATTTATATAAAATTAAAAAATATGATAAATCCTCCATAAACTGCACAAATGTGGAGTAAAAACATTAATAAACAGAGTAAAATTACATTTTGTTGCCTGGGGTACTTCCCAAACGAAGATCGCACAAGGGTTAAAAGAAAATATCTCCCTTTGCATTGAACTTTGCGGATGTTGTTTATGCTCAAACAGCAACATTACACACTAACTAATGTTAAAAAAAAAAAAAAAATGAAATCATAACCACCCTTTTAAAAATAATTTAAAAATATTAAACTGATCTGTAGTAATGAATAACTTCAGCTCTTTATTTCCATCCGGTTTATTTCCATTCCATCCTTTTCCCTTTGTCATTGTGTTATAATTAGAATTCAAGAAAAACCGCTAAAAGAATGTCCCAAAACAGAGAACATTGGCACATTAATATGAAATGAGGTAAGACACGTGTCAGAAAGTTTAGAAGCTCGTTGCTTGAGACTTTATTTCCAGTAATAGATTAAGAAACAAGAGTCTATTCACTATTACAGGCTGTTATATCACAAACAAGAACATCATATTAGTTTTAAGAGCCAAAGGCTTCTTCCAAACAGCATGAGAAATATCACAACTGCTTTTTGGCATCTCGAGTCACAAGTGTCAGAGTGAAAATAAGGCGATCTGTCCTGTGTGAGAGGAACAGCGGCGTCTTCCAGTCACACGCTCAGAAAGGAATTACAATCCAAATTGTTTTAAAGTTGCCAAACAATCGAACTATGAGCAACTTGTCAAATAAGGTCTAAACATGGAAAAATAGCATTGAAAAATCTCTGAAAATACATTATGTTTGATTAAACATACAGGTGAAGTAGAGCCAAAACATCATCGGCACGCATGCAACAAACGTTTTTGGCAACAATAATACCAGCGGAGCCTGTATTATTATTATAATTACTGGAAGTTTTGTTCGACACACTTCCGTCCGTGTTATTATGCAATAGAAAAGATGTCTGTATTAATACAGCATGCTTACACTAACGTTCCAGATGTATTTAGAAGACGAAAACGTTAACGTTGGACCAAATCTGGATGATGTTGCACAGTAAAATTACAATACAAAACCAAACTATACATTTTACAGTACTGAAATCAAGAATCAACACTCTCAATCATTGTCACGCAGCCTCTACCATTCAATCCAACTTCTGAATTCTCTGTAACCGCAACATGAAATTATCGTTAACGTTACTCACTGTTAAGTAAGTTAGCAAAAAGACTTATGAACCGTCATATCTGTGCTGAGGTCAAACGCTTATAAATCAAGAATCGTTAATACAGATTCAAACAGTGCTCCAAAACATGAACAATTTGTGCAAGTATGGCGACAGAACAGTTTGGCGATATTAAATTATTAAATACGATCGCTTGATTCAGTAAGGTGCGGCTGTTAAATATTAAATAGATTTTAATTTCTCTCAAATTGCACAGCTGGGTTTGGTAGGATTCCACCCGGGACGCACACAAAAAGGCCCGGGAGGGTGACGGGGTCGTTGGGCGCCGTGTTTAGCTCCTGCATTGAGTAAACTGGCACGTCAGCTACAAAAGCTCAGACTGGGGTGTCAAAAATATCTACAAGCCGGAAACTAAATCTGAATAAGCGCTACACAAACAGGTCGGATCCCCGTATTAAAGCTTCACAGGCTAGACTGAGGGGGAAAAAAAACATTTGTCATCTGATGTCAAACTTAAAGCAGAAGCTTGTTAAAACTCCCCGTCACTGGAAGGATCGATTGTCCTTCTGTTTTCCGGCTGGCAGTTTTGTTGGGGACGGACGGACGGTTGGCCGGCCGTTAGCCGCTCCTGTGGCTGCCATCTCCGGTGCGCTGGACTCGAGCGAGGACCGCCTCTCGGGACACGCGCTTGGGGTCGCTGGCCAGGCCCAGGAAACACATGAGGTCGATGAAACAGGTGGTCAGATTGAGCCTCCAGCCGTACTCACTGGTGGAGTAGTCGAAGGGGAACGTGTGGTGGTAATTATGGAAGCCTTCACCTGAGAAACGAAAGCAGGAGATGAGATCATCAGAAATGGAAATGGAAATTAATCATTAATATGCAATTTATCTAAGAGCAGCCTAAAGGGTTTTTTCTACCATGCAAAACTATTAGAAATTATATTTTTTTTTATGTAGTTTGAGCAGATTTATAACATTTTCATTAACATTTTTTGATATTATTTGGTAAAATATTATTATTAAAATATTAAAACTATAAGAAATTATATTTATGTAGTTTGAGCAGATTTATATATATATATATATATATATATATATATATATATATATACACTTTTTTTTGTAATAAATTGAAAATTTTTTGATATTTGGTAAAATATTGTTAAAATATTAAAACTAAGAAATTATATTTTTTATGTAGTTTGAGCAGATTTATATATATGTAATACATTTTAAACATTTTTTTATTTATTTGGTAAAATATTATTAAAATGTTAAAACTATAAGAAATTATATTTTTTATGTAGTTTGAGCAGATTTATAACATTTTCATTAACATTTTTTGATATTATTTGGTAAAATATTATTAAAATATTAAAACTATAAGAAATTATATTTATGTAGTTTGAGCAGATTTATATATATATGTAATACAATTTAAACTTTTTTTGATATTATTTATTTGGTAAAATATTATTAAAATGTTAAAACTATAAGAAATTATTTTTTTTATGTAGTTTGAGCAGATTTATAACATTTTCATTAACATTTTTTGATATTATTTGGTAAAATATTAAAACTATAAGAAATTATATTTATGTAGTTTGAGCAGATTTATATATATACACATTTTTTTGTAATAAATTTTGAACATTTTATTTTATTTATTTGGTAAAATATTATTAAATTATTTTTTAAATGTATTTTAATATTCTTTGCTTATATTTATTATATAAATCATATTTCTATGAAGTTTGAGCAGATTTATATATATACACTTTTTGTAATAAATTGAACATTTTTGATATTTGGTAAAATATTATTAAAATATTAAAACTAAGAAATTATATTTATGTATTTTGAGCATATAATTTTATATTTATTTATTTGGTAAAATTATTAAGTTATATTTTTAAAATGTATTTTAATATTCTTTGCTTATATTTTTAATAAAGTTTGAGCAGATTTATATTATATATATATATATATATATATATATATATATATATATATATATATATATATATATATATATATATATATATATACACTTTTTTTGTAATAAATTGAACTTTTTTAAATTTATTTATTTGGTAAAATATTATTAAAATATTAAAACTAAGTTTTAAATGTATTTTAATATTTTTTGCTTATATTTTTATTATATTTTGCATAATATGTGTGAGTAATGTGTGTAATTATATAAATACAAACAAATTATTGTATATATTTAAGAGAATTATGTTATGCACAAAATATATATTATATAAAAATATTATATTATATAAAAATATAAATAAATACATATACTTGTAAATATTTCTCAAATATATACATAAATGTGTTTGCATCTATTTATACATAATAGTTACACACAGTACACCCATATATATTAGGCAAACTCAAACTTTTATTTTGTATGCGATTAATCGTGATTAATTGTTTGACAGCCCTATTTATTCCATGATAGATTTTCATGACATTTTTTTTTTTATCATTTTATCATTATGGTCAACATTTTATTCTGGAGTTTTTGATTGTTTATTCGTTTGTTTCGTAATTTTCGTATTTTTTGAATACAACAATTTTTCTATTACAACTTGAGCTTAAGTTTGCTTAATTGTCCTTGAAGAAGAATATAATTTACTATTTTTTTCTTTTTATAAACTCAAATGTCAGAACTCCAATTGATCGTTCGCAACTTTATCCCATTAACAACTGCTGCAAACGCTCGTTTTCCAATCATCTGACCGTAAACCAGACATACCTATGGCACTGAAGGTGACAAATCTGTTCTCCCTGGGGTTGATGTTGCTGTCGTAGGGCCGGTTTCCCCACATGTGTGCGGCGCTGTTGACCAGCCAGGTGGCGTTTAACACAAGCGTGTATCTGAGGACGGTCGGGACGAAATACGCCACCCACAGCGACTCCCCCCAAAAGAACCAGGGCACAAACATCGGGACGAAGAAGCACATCAACAGCACAGACGGCTTGTAGTGCCTGAAACAGGGAAGAGAGTTCAATCAAACTTCGTTCATCAAGTGAAGCCTCTTATTCTGACTGACACAAAGTGACCAATGACATTTAGTGGCAAGTATCATTGCAGACTTGCCTCCTCTGAAACATGACGACCTTATCGGCCTTCAGGTCACTGATCTCTAGCTTGCGTCCCTTCTCGATGACATCAGGATGTTTACGCACCAACAGCCAGCCGATGTGAGCAAAGAAAAACCCCCGCACGGCGTTGTGAGGGTCGGCGTCCGTCTCCGAGTACTTGTGGTGAACACGATGATCACGTGACCATTCGTAGATGTCATTCTACAGCAGAGAGAGCAGGAGATGAAACGTGTCATATCTACACTACTAACTAAAGAAAAGACTGCAATTCAGTAGCACAGAAATGACACACTACACCTTTAAAAAAATCCCTTCAAATTAACAGCGAATAGACAGAAATGGCAGTTAAATGCACAAATAATAATGTTTATATGGATTTAAATGTGTTTGTTATTGAATCATTCCTTCAAGAGACTCGTTCAAAAAAAGTGATTCATCCAGTAATGAAACAAGTGAAGTCTTTAAGAGTGAGTCATTGAATCGTTCACTCGACCCGATTACTTTAATGATTTTAAATGGATTGCAGCTATTAACATGTTGTCAGAACCTCTAGTAAATTACGTTATTTTGTTTAGTTCATGACCTCTTTGATTCTCAGTTCATCCAGAATCATGCAAATCAAATAATTAATAACTAACAGTGACACTAGCAGCCAAAAGTTTCAACACACGACTGAATTTGTTTCTCATGATCTTAAAAGCACTTTGATCAAAAAGCACAAACACAAAACAGCTTCATTTGCTCCGGATGAATATTGTTGGTGTTACAGGGCTTGAATTTCGGCGTGGGATTGCGCATAATTTTGTTCTCACACCCAAAGTGTGCGCAGATAAAGCCGCGTCTCAGTAATAAATTGAGTAATTTTTCCCTGCTTATTGCACTTAAACAATCAAATACACACAAAATAATATCAAAATACACAGTTATGTTTTAAGCAAACATAAATGGTTGAGAAAGAAAATGCATGTTTAACAGTATAACGAATTGGTGCATCAGGTCTTAAAGTGACAGCAGCCTAATATACCTGCTTCCAAATTATGAGATAATATTAAAAATATCTGTGTGATATATTTTTTTTTTTCCATGGTATCAGTCAAAATTTGGAAAATTTGTGCCATTTTAGAGTTTGAATCACTTTACTATTAGTATTCTAACATGTGGTTAACAGTCAGAATAAAGAACAAGTGAATGCGTCCAAACTCTATACTAACGTATGCAATCATGACAAATAAATCAAACTGTGTTTTGCAGATTCTGTGCTTCTGATCTAAAAAAGCGTCTCTGAGAACCCAACATCAAGACCATTTAAAGTTGCTTACCTGGAAGGCCATGGAGTTGGCGAAGGCGAGAAAGATCCGGAGAGGTAAAGACGCTTTATATGATCTGTGACTCCACAACCTGTGAGCGCCCGCAGTGATGCCCAGAGCGCTGTATATGAAACATGCGAAAGCTGCAGAAAACAAACAAACGCCATCCGTTAGATAGACCTATGCAAATAACTTTAAAATTTAATGGAGCTACTTGGAGCCACAAAACAAATCTTCAATTTTTAATGCACACACTTCACTCACAATCAAACGTCAGTTCAATGAGTCGTTCAAGTTCACGTTTATTTATAAAGCACATTTAAAAGCAACGTGTGTTGTACCAAAGTGCTGTACAATATTACACATGTTATACAAGATAATAAATCTAATACATAAGATAACATGCAGGGTAGACCATAAACGTGTAAGCGCATAGACTTTATGCATCCTGTAACTCAACTTTTGAAAGTTTTTATTGAGCAAATATGCTTGGAAATATGCATAAGACATGTGATTTGAGGAATCATTCATTCATGGAAGTAAAAAATGGGCAAGTAAACCAGTTCGGAAACATGAGTTAGACTGGCCGTTTTTTTTACAGTGCATAAAATTAGCAATGACCTTCCCTCAAAACTGAGCCAACAAAACTTTAATGGAAAAATCTGTCTTCATTTACTTTGCATATAATCACATTTTGACCGATCATGCATGTGTGAACATTTAGAACTGATGCACATGTGAATGAGATTTAAAAAGATTATTTTAAATAAATTGAATTGAATATAGCAGGGCTGTAACCACCATAGGCATTGAGGAGAACACGCCCACCCCCAATAACTGGAAATGGCTCCGTCATCGCTGAAGCTCGCATGTGTTCCGGTCTGTTCTGTTTATGCAGTTTTCATTGACTACCTTGTGAATTGGCGCCCCCAGGGCACGGTTGCCACCTTGTGGATAAACTAATTACTGCAAAAAAAATTAAATGCGCATGTTCGACCTGCGTGTGGTTACAAATATCTGGCGGTGCGCGTACAAGTACTGAACGCTGACTCTCGCATACACGTAAAAAGTGAAAAATACGTTGGGCTTAATATCGCTCGTCAATGTCAAAATGATAGGCAATCAGATCAAAGAAGAGTGTGAATTCCAACACAATGCTTTTAGTTTTTACAGTGAAAGTGTGCATGCGTGGTAAGATACAAGTAGCTAAACATTCGATATTTGACGACTGTTTTACGATGGATACGTTTAACAACCCACAGTAACATACAGTGATGCAAACTACTCTTACTACTGAGTAATTCCATAAATTAGTAGTCTAAACTATTAATTTATGGAATTTCTCCATTTTGAATTGAAAATATGCAATCGAAATTATGTCATTCATAACTGAATGTGACGAGACAAGTGACATTTTTTACATTTTTGACATATTAGACTTAGAAACAAGAGTGAATGTGTGCATATTTTTTAGGGATGCACAATACATCGGTACCATATCGGTATCAGTTTAATTTTAAAGTTATCGTTATCGGCCTGGTAAGAAAATTTGGCCGATATATTAAAGCCAAATATAATTCAAATATAAAGAATTATCGGTTATCCGTATCGGCCGACATATGTCCATTTTTAATGTTATCATTATCGGTTCTATAAGAAAATTTGGCCGATATATTAAAGCTGAATATAATTCAAATATAAAGAATTATTGGTTATCGGTATCGGCCGATATATGTCCATTTTTAATGTTATCATTATCGGTTCTATAAGAAAATTCGGCCGATATATTAAAGCCAAATAGAATTCAAATATAAAGAATTATCGGTTATCGGTATCAGCCGATATATGTCCATTTTTAATAGGGCTGCACGATTAATCGCATGCTATTCTCACGCGCATTTCGTCAGTAAAGCCGGTTCCCTGATTACCGCTAAATCGCCATCACCTGCTTTCAAATGAAGCGGTATTTAATAGACAGAGCCGTAGATCACTGAAAAGCCACGCAATATCGCGTTCATATCGCAGATGAATCGCCTGCGATAATGAACGCGATATTGCGTGGCTTGTCTGTGAACTACGGCTCCGTCTATTAAAAGGCGCTCCGTTTAAAAACAGGTGATGGCGATTTAGCGGTAATCAGGGAACCGGCTTTACTGACGAAATGCGCGTGAGAATAGCATGCGATTAATCGTGCAGCCCTAATTTTTAATGTTATCATTATTGGTTCTATAAGAAAATTTGGCCGATATATTAAAGCTGAATATAATTCAAATATAAAGAATTATCGGTATCGGCCGATATATGTCCATTTTTAATGTTATCATTATCGGTTCTATAAGAAAATTCGGCCGATATATTAAAGCCAAATAGAATTCAAATATAAAGAATTATCGGTTATCGGTATCGGCCGATATATGTCCATTTTTAATGTTATCATTATCGGCGCAATAAGAAAATTTGGCCGATATATTAAAGCCGATAAATAATGGATTATTTCCTTCAGCTGAGAGCGCACTGTTTGAATTGCTTGAAATACGATTGAAAATCACTTCAAAAAGGAAAATACGGTTCAACGTTCAACATGTGCAGCACAAATCTGTCATATTATAATAAGAACATTATAATTGTGTGTTTGGGACATGGATTTTAAATGGTGAGACTTTTGATTTTGTAATCGGGCTCTCAAAAATTAAAAATAAATGTTTATTTAAATTTATCGGCAAATATATCGGTTATCGGCTTTCGAATATATAAACAATTATCGGCCGAAATTTTCATATCGGTGCATTCCTAATATTTTTTAAATAAAATAATATTTGCAAAAACTTTAAATGGATTACTTCACAACTACAGTTTATCATTTGTTCTTCTTTATACCCTTAAATCCCTTTTAACATCGTGCTAAACACATGTTCCCTGTTATTAAGGAATGCATGGAATGACGTATGAGTAAATGAAGACAGAATGTTCATTTGAAACAAAGCATTAGTGTGTTGCTGCTGATGTGCAATGCGTGATTTCAATACTCACTCCAGATTAATGTGAGAACAGATGCAGATGGTATCAGTAAGAGTCCATACAGAGCTCCAGTGTGCAATAAAGTCATCAGAATGACATTTCTCCACACTACGACGATGGGAGGTTTAGGCCCTTCTTTCTCTTTATAAGTGTGATCAAACACGTCCTCCACTGTCTCTGCGCGTCGCGCCGAAGCTTTGATATCCATGTCAGGCATGATGATCACTGCCAACACAAACAGACACTTCCGTTAACATTCAATACAACTGCGACGCAGCAGAACCAGAACCAGCAAAGCCAAGATAAACTGGGTCACATCCGCGTGACGCGACAGAAAAAGCATTTTGTCAGGAAGAAAAACACTCACCAAACTGCTGCTGCTGCTGCGGATGGGTGTGAATTCAGCGCACGTGGAAGCTTGAATTAAAAGCACAGCCGCTTCTGAAGCAGGAATATCCAAACGCGCAAGAGCTGAGATGCGTAACAGCTGCTGTTGATGGTGATGCGTAGTACTGTCTCGAGCGGAGAAACTGCGCTGTGATTGGTCAGAGAGTTTGATGCCACCTTCCAGGGAGTGCACGGATTGGCTGATGCTTATCTGATGTTCGCTTTCTCTTTATTCACTTCACACCAGCATCCCCGTACAATCGAACTTCACCGGAGTCGCTTCGCGTATTTATACTGGAAATGCGCTCACCCCACCGGCGAGGAGTTTCTCTGCTGCAGCCAATCATCGCGAGCTCGTGCTGTCACTGCCATGGGCGCTGTTTCATCATTGCACAATCGTCATTATTTTCAAATAAGAGATGTTCTTTGATTATCACTTTATATTGAACATAAAAGATGCAAAATACTGATACACTGATAGCTGGACTGAAACAACAGGACTATAGTGATACCAAGTGAACTACATTTACCCAGGTGTTTTCCAAGGGTGTTTTCCCAAAAAAAAAAAACTTTTAATGAAGTTTTCTTGGTTTTGCATGTTTTATCTTGCATGCTTTTAACCATTTACAACGTACAGCCCATGACAAATAAATGAATCAGCTCACTGAAATGAATTGCCAGATCAAATACATAAAACATTCATATGAATCAATACACTTAGTGTTTTTAAGGCTGGTTTTAGTTTTATTTAATCAAAAATGCCTTTGTGTGTGTGTGTGTGTGTGTGTGTGTGTGTGTGTGTGTGTGTGTGTGTGTGTGTGTGTGTGTGTGTGTGAGAATCGATTTGTTCCAATATAAAGGAATTGGTTAATTGATTCATTCGAATTTATGTGGTGAAATCCCTTTTTTTTATTTTTGACTTTGTAAAAAAAAAAGTTTTTTTTTTGTTTGTTTTTTTTTTTTTTTACAAACTAATCTATTCTCTTTTTTCAATTAATTTGTAACAGGAACAAATTATAATTAAATACTTTATAAATAAATTATTATAAATTATAAATGTTTTTGACTCACTTATAAAAAAAAATATTTTTATTAATTTGCAAAGGGAATAAATTATAATTAAACACTTTATAAATAAATTATTATAAATTATAAATTAGACTCACTTATAAAAATATTTTTATTGATTTGCAAAGGGAATAAATTATAATTAAACACTATAAATAAATTATTATAAATTATAAATTTGACTCACTTATAAAAATATTTTTATTGATTTGCAAAGGGAATAAATTAAAATTAAACACTTTATAAATAAATTATTATAAATTATAAATGTTTTTGACTGACTTATAAAAAAATATTTTTATTAATTTGCAAAGGGAATAAATTATAATTAAATACTTTATAAATAAATTATTATAAATTATAAATGTTTTTGACTCACTTATAAAAAATATTTGTATTAATTTGCAAAGGGAATAAATTATAATTAAATACTTTATAAATAAATTATTATAAATTATAAATGTTTTTGACTCACTTATAAAAATATTTTTATTGATTTGCAAAGGGAATAAATTATAATTAAATTAAATAAATAATTATTTATAAATATAAATAAATTAGAATTTATTAAATTTTAATCATATTATCTGATTGTTCTTTTTTATTTATAATTAAATACATTTTTTGTTAGCAGCTTTTTCAAGATTTGTTATCACATTTATTCTTGTCAAATCAACTTAGATAATTAATGTGGTTCAGATAACATAATATTTTGAGTTTTTGTTGTATTAACTCAAATTTTTAAGGCAACTTACTTTTTTAAGTTAAACCAACAATTCAGTGTAGTGTGACTCAAGATGAACTGCTGTAAATTATGCAAATCTTATCAAGATCAAAGTAGCTTAACTGGTATATAAAACTAAGTACTTTATTAACAGGAATTCTCAATCAGTCCAGCGGGAACCTGATTTTCTCACACGTTTGTGAGGAATTCCTCAGCTGTCTGAAGACTGAATCATCTCAGCTATTATTTTTAAATTGTGTTATTATTTCTGTGCTTTGAGATACATTTCATACTCTTCTCTTTTTGAACATATAGTCATTTTCATCATATGTACTCAGTTAAATGTCGTTGTCAAAACTTTCAACATACGCCCTTCAGTGCCCATATGATGGGCAGTTCGCCAAGTGACCCTATGACAAACTGATATGATGGTATTTCCACAAGATCCAATCTGGATAATGATATTGACATGACATGATGATGAGTGAGATCATTAAAACCTTTGCTCTTATTTCGCCACAACACAAAACGCACTCATCCACAACTAAACTGCAACATAGACATTACAAAAGATCTATTTCTGAAAGTTAATAAGACACATTTCTGTTAAACAAAGCCAAACACTGTTAGATAAAAGGCCCAATGGGATTCCAGAACTTTTGACTCAGTTTCTAAAGAGCGCTTTATGCCAAAAAGGTTCTATAAGGAGAAATATCAGAAATGATTGCATATTTGGCACGTCTAACGAGTTATAGAGTGATGAAGTATGTTTACGAGCTGTTTAATTCATGAAATTGCATTAAAATTATAAATGAATTGATTAATTGCAATGTAATGCAATGTATCAGTCGCACGTGAATTGTTTTAAAGATAAAGTAAAGTATGTTAACTGATACTTCGGATGTTATCTATAATGTTTATGATCTTTTTAGAGCAAGATAAGCAATATATAGAAATCGTTAAGATGGGTGTGTCTCACTGATCTATATAAATGATGTAATTCATTCGAGTTTACATTCAATATCACAACACATACAAGCCCTTATTACTATATTGCACTATATTGTATTAAAATCCAAGGTTTATCATGCATCATCTCGGAGCGACAGTATAAATGCTTGGAAATAAAGCTTCACGTCTTTGAATTGCAAGAAAAGGGTTGGAGAAGTCGCCTGATTTAATACTTCGTAGAGCCACATTTTGCTTTACAGCCATTAATCTTTCTGTACTAGCTTTGCACACCTAGATTGGGGAATATTTGCCCATTCTTCCTTGCAGAATTGCTCAAGTTCAGTCAAATTCAGTAGACTGCTCTCTTCCACAGATTATCTATCGGATTTAAACGGGACCCCTAAAAACAACCCAAGTTGGGTTAAATATGGACAAACCCAAGGATTGGGTTGTTTTCACCCAGCCTTTTCTTTCAACCAATTTTGGATTAATTTTTTTAGCCAGCAATATAGTAATATAGTAAAAGGCGTGTTTTTGCTCACCCCCAAATAGGGGCAAATTTGTGGGGTATTTTAAGCTGAAACTTGACCAGACCAGAGACTTATATTACATCTTGTGAAAGAAGACATAATAGGTGCCCTTTAACCCAACGGGCTGGGTTTGTCCATATTTAACCCAACTTGGGTTGTTTTTAACCCAGCATTTTTTAGAGTGTGGAGTCCCCAAAATGTGTCTGTGAGTTTTCAGCTCAAAATCCGTTTTTGTGTGTGTCCCTTTAAATGCAAATGAGCTGCTGCTCCTGGCCCAAAAGAGGGCGGAGCTTTAACAGCTCAACAACAACAAAGCTGGTGTCATGTCAACAATGTCAAAAATGGCGTCATGGCAACAACACTCTACTACAACAACTCTTCCTCTTCTCTAAAGCAGCCCAACATGGCCCCGCCCCCTTTGTTGCGTGTTCTCTGGGGCGGAGTTTATGTAAATTTGGGGGTTTGTGATGTCACTAACCCGGGAAGAAGCTCATTGAAGTCCTTAAAAAGCGATTTCTGCACTGTTTACTACGTAAACAGCAAAATTACTGAATAAAGTGATTATTTTTTATTTGTTTTTGCACATAAAAAGTATTCTTGCCACTTTACAACATTAAGGTTGAACCACTGTAGTCACATGGACTATTTTAACGACGTCTTTAGTACCTTTCCGGGCCTTGAAAAGGGCAACGGTCTATGTGTGATTCAGATACCTCTCAGATTTCATCAAAAATATCTTAATTTGTGTTCCGAAGATGAATGAAGGTCTTACGGGTTTGGAACGACATGAGGGTGAGTAATTAATGACAGAAATTCTTAAACTAACTCTTTAAGCATTGCGTTGTTCTTTTGGCGGTATGTTTAGGATCATTGTTGCCCATCTTCAGCTGTCTAGCCGAGGTTTTCCTCAAGAATTTGGATGTACTTTGCATTAATTTTCCCTTCAATCCTGATGAGCAATCGCCCAGTCCCAGCTGAAGATCACAATAGGTATGGTGTGTTTTAAGTGGTGTGCCGAGGTGATTTGATTTCAGGCTGTACAACAAATAACTATTTCAAAAGTGTATAATGATTTTCTATAGGCACTTTATATATTGTTGAGCTAATAATTAATTTAACCAATGTTTTAAGTCGTTATCTTTACTGCTTTAGAAATACATGCTGTTAACGAAAACACTGTTGAATCATTTACAGTTAGGGTGAATTAAGAGTGATCGGTACATAAGGTCAAATGGGACAGTAAAACTATAATACAGAGTTTATTTTCTCACCTCACAATGTGTGAAAATAAAAATGTTTTGCTGAGCGCCAGCTGTGAGACCACATCCTCAAAATTGGGTGACCTGATTGGTGTAACACCAAGAAGGTGGGCGGGGCAGGCATCAAACAGGAAGTTGACTCTGAACTAGTCTACATTTTAAGGTCATAAAATTGTCGTAACTACTATTTCACACGAACCTTTGATGGAAACATGAATACATTGGTTTGGGTGGATGGGACTGCATGCTTTTGGGTGATTGTGCTTAAAGGCTTTTAAATTAAGAAAATGATTAACCTATATGCTCTAAATTGGTGTTTCCTGACCTTTTCATTTGTGCAACCCCTAACCAACCACAAAAATGTTCATGCACTAGCTAAAATATCTAATTCTGAAAATATTATTGTTGCAGTAATACACCATATTCATGTTTCCATCAAAGGTTTGTGCAGTTTATCAAAGAGTTTATTTCATCCAAAAGGGTTTGGGGTAAGTTTACATATTTTTTTAATGAATTTTGGACCATTTGGTTTTTACTTGTTTACACTTTTCAATGACTTTTGGACTTCAAGCCTTCTTTTGCCTCAATTACACGTGTTGTACTGAATTGTGGATGAACATTGAGAAATTTGGACAGAAATGGACACATAATAGACTCTTAATAGAGATGCACACAAAAACCACGAAATCTTGCTTATGAAATGATATCAAAGTATAAACTTGTGTAATAAATATGCTTAGCCTAAATCAGTGATAAGATGTGCTGTCCCAATCATCCAAAGGTCGTATCACCCAAATGTTACCAAATAAAGAGGATTTTGGCTCAGTTTACATAAAAGGATATGTCACGCATCCTTTCATTACAGTATGTTCAAATGGATGGGTAAGAAATGTATCATACTGTATGTTGGGCTCTTGTTTTTATTTTAGGGCAAGCAACCTTGCACAAGGCGGAAATTCAAAAACTGTCCCAATCACCCTTAATACTGTACTAATAAAAACAATATTATATCGCAATATAATTACATAACCACAGTGAATAACTGTACATGTGCATGCCTACAATCTGTATTCAGATTTCAGAATAACCATTGTGATATTTTGTAATATAAATGTTTAGGAGTCTCATCCGTCAGCTGATCTGATATTCGCTACTGTAATGAAGATGAATATAACTTTTAATAAACCAGGGAAATTCCTGACTTTGCATTGAAAGAATGTAGAGGAAGATTTCAGATATTGAAACGCTGGTTTGGTCTCTTTTAGGGTTCTGAGGAGGAATTTGCCAATGACACATTTGCCTTGAGGAAGCTGTTTCCGTGCATTTTGCTCATCCAGAGTTAAATCAGCTCTGCTCAGAGTACATATGGTCTCTCTCTAAATAGTGTTAAAGTAACACTGAAGCAGAGTTAAAGTTAAGCAATTAATAAGGCTGTGACTGAAGTCAGTTGTAGTTCTTGTGTTTCTCTTCTCTTCAGTGATTCTGCTTGTTAACAGCAGGCGTTCATCACTAATGCACAATCATCACTTAATTAATTGCTTAATTATCTCATTAACTTTAACTCTGCTTCAGTGTTACTTTAACACTATTTAGAGAGGGACCATATGTACTCTGAGCAGAGTTGATTTAACTCTGGAGATCTTTCTGTAATGGGATGGAGAGCCAAAGTTCCTGAATTTGCATTGTAAGAATGTAGAGGAAGACTTCAGGTATTGAAACGCTGGTTTGGTCTCTTTTAGGGTTCTGAGGAGGAATTTGCCAATGACACATTTGCCTTGAGGAAGCTGTTCCCATGCATTTTGCCCATCCACAGCTCTGGGATGTTCACCCCTCAAAGCCTTACAGGACCATCTCTACCTTAGCGGCCTGAGCATACTCAAGCTGGATCCGTTCTCCACATGATGGCTGTCCTTCAAGTGTTCCAAGCCAAACTCCTCCACGCTATATAAAATTTTTATTTTATAAAACGAGCAATGGTTTCTCTAGATAAGATCCTTATTTCTCATCTGGGATCGCTGTAAACTGTAATTTTGACCGTTTGGGGTCCATTGAAGTCCACTATGTGGAGAATAATCCTGGACTTAATTTCTTTTCGACTGAAGAAAGAAAGACATGAACATCTTGGATGCCATGGGGGTGAGTAAATTATCAGGAAATTTTAATTTGAAAGTGAACTAATCCTTTAAGGTCTATGTGGCGGCTACCACGGCGCACCACGTCCCCATAGCCAGAAAGTCAGTGGGTTTATGACTTGATAGTGATGTTCCTGAAGGGGGGCTAGAAGGCTGAATCTGCCTCGTCCCGATACGGTTCTGACCTGGGACTTGTCCACAGTCCTTAGGGCCCTCCATTCAAGCCGCTATAGCCATGGCCCCTTTTGCTTAAGACTGCCCTTCTGCTGGCTTTAGCATCGGTTAAAGGTGCTAAAGAGGATGTTTTGTTTTATACATTTTTGCAATATTACTTGAAACTGTCTTTACTAACTGATAAAAGACTATTTATTAGGTGCACTGAAAGGAATAATATTAATATACATCATCTGTGCACGAGGTAGGGCCTTAAAAACATCAGCCAATCGTTTACGCGATCATCGCGTAAACGATTGGCCCTCTGGCTTGTCAATCACTGCCGTGACGTTCCTTGTGAGAGACGAGCGCGGCTGCGCGCTCCAGTAACTTTCCACACTCCACAGGCGCCGCATGCAATGTTTTTGTCCGGAGACAGGAGTAACAACTGCAGATTATGAGTTACCTGCGGTGAGTCCGACATAATGAATCCAAAAACCACGACACAGCAAATGCCGGTGGTAAACACTCGTGTTCCAATACGAGTGTTTACGAGTTTTGGGAGGCGTTCCTTCGAAGGAGGGGGGTTGTTCTTACGCATGCGCTCATTTCAAAAACTCAGTAACAGTCTTTGGTTTCTCAGTCGACGAAAAGATCCTCTTTAGCACCTTTAAGCGATTAGATGATCTGCAGGTACTCTCGGTGAGCGCATCCTGCCTTGAGTTTGGGCCAAACAACTTCAAGGTCCTCCTCAAGCCGAAGCATAGCTATGTAACTAAAGTGCTCTCCATTCCTCTCAGATAACAGGTCATTACTCTCTTTTCTCTCCCCGCTTCTGAGGATGAGCAGTCCTTATATCTTCTCTGCCCGGTCCGTGCCCTCAGAGTATATGTAGAGCCCATTTCAGTCAGGACCACTTAAATCAAAAATTACATTTTATTACATCCTTTTCATGAGCTCCATGAAAGCCAAGACCGGGAACAGCAGCAGCTTCTGGGGACAACCTCACATTTTTTAACTGGGAGAGCAGCAGAAAATCCCCCTATTGAGAACAGAACATGCATCAATGACAACAGAATGACAGTTAAACACAAGTTTAAGGAGGAGCTGGGGAGGAGGAGGGTTGCAAGCAGCGTGCAGTGGAATAAGCCAAGCAAGCAGAGAGACGGAAGCTGCGTTTAAGTAATGTGCCTTATTTTAGAGTTGCCAATGGAGTACATAGAAATCGGATCAGCTGATATGGGTGGGGTTGGATAGCGGAGCTTGACTACAAGGCCTGCCTGAACTGACGCAGAATGCTTGATTTCTGGCAATCAGAGCAGCTTTTTTATGTGCTTCGGAGGCTGTCAGTAACGAAGCAAAGACTTTAAAGGAACACTCCACTTTTTTTGAAAATAGGCTCATTTTCCAACTCCCTTATGCTGCGTTCACACCAAACGCGAATAGAGCGTCAAATTCGCGTCTACCGCGTTTAGTTTGCCGCTTGAACATTTTGAATGCATTCGCGCATCTAGAGCGAAATAGACGCGCGTAAAAAACAAGCGTTTGAAGCGAAATTGACGCGCGTCCGAGGCGAAATCCGCTTCTTGTGGGAGGGGTCGATAAACGTGTACGTGACTCAAAAGTGAAATGTGTATTTACAACTTACCAGGTTGCCCAATCTCCTCACCGACACTCTTCCAAGCGAGCTCCTTTTTATTCCTGTCTCTATAGAAGTATGAACTTGTGTCATAAATCTCTGGGTGACTGCTCACTGATAATAGTCGTTCCTCCATTTTGAATGAGTGACTCCGGGCGGGCCTGCCGCCACAGCAGCAAGCAGGCTCCTGATTGGTTAACGTGGCGCAAATTTACGCCAAAGTTCAAATTTTTCAACTCGGGCGTCAGATGCGAATTCGCGTCAAACGCGTAAATGCACAAAAAGCACCATTCGCGTGTAACGTGCGTATCGCGCGAAACGCTCAATTCGCGTAATTCGCGCGAACTAGACACGCGAATGAGGCAAATTCGCCTCATTCGCGCCGTGAGACCTCCAGACGCGCGTAAACGTGTCTTTACATTGACTTAACATTGAAATCATTCGCACCAGACGCTCTATTCGCGTTTGGTGTGAACACAGCATTAGAGTTGAGATTTACCGTTTTCGACTCCATTCAGCCGATCTCCAGGTCTGGCGGTACCACTTTTAGCATAGCTTAGCATAGTTTATTGAATCTGATTAGACCGTTAGCATCTCGCTTAAAAATGACCAAAGAGTTCCGATATTTTTCCTATTTAAAACTTGACTCTTCTGTAGTTATATCATGTACTAAGACTGATGGAAAATGAAAAGTTGCAGTTTTCTAGGCCGGTATGGCTAGGAACTATACTCTCATTCTGGCGTAATAATCAAGGAACTTTGCTGCCGTACCATTAGTGCAGCAGGTGCAATGAGAGTATAGTTCCTGGCCTAGAAAATCGCAACTTTTCATTTTCGGATTTTACGCAGTCTTAAATTTTGTGGCGCGCGTCTTACTGTTTCTATAGGAACCGGAGCTTCTAACGGCCGCTGCAGTGATGCGATGAATTTACCAATCTGCGATTGGCTCTTATTTAGAAGGCGGGACTTATTCTCCCATTCAATATGAGTGACGTGTCTTGTGTTATTCTATAGTCTTTGGAGGTGCGCAATAAATAATAATAATATAAAAAATAAATGAATAAATAAATAACCTGCAGGGAACGTTCTGGGAAGGTTTTCTTTGGGTTATAAAAATAAAACCTAAAAAATAACCTGCAGGGAAAGTTCTTTTTAGGTTACAAAAATAGAACCAATGGACCCTTTTCACGGACTGTGATGACGCGAATTAACGGTCATCATCATCGTAAATCTTGCAAAGTTTTTTATATTTTCTTTTTTATGTGTGTACATTTATAACACTATACTTAGTATTATATTACCTTTTCATCAACTTACAAAAAAAACTAAAGTTGATATCTTTAATTAAACTAATTAATTAAAACTAATTAAAACTAATTAATTAAACTAAAGTTTATATCTTTAATATATCTTAATTTTCCTCTTTTTGAAAGTTGTGAAAACACTGTTGAGTTTTTCTTTTGCTATTTAAGAAAATGGCAATTTGACATAAAAATATATTTAATGTATTCTCTCATTCACCGCCATAGAATTTTACCCAACTACGACTTCCGCTTCCCAGTGTGTAATATCATTGCGCCTGCTGCACTCATGGTACGGCAGCAAAGTTCCTTGATTATTACGCTGGAATGAGAATATAGTTCCTGGCCATATCGGCCTAGAAAATCACAACTTTTCATTTTCAGTCGGTCTTAGTACACGATGTAACTACAGAAGAGTCAAGTTTTAAATAGGAATAATATTGAAACTCTTTGGTCATTTGAGCGAGATGCTAACGGTCTAATCAGATTCAATGAACTATGCTAAGCTATGCTAAAAGTGGTACCGCCAGACCCGGAGATCGGCTGAATGGATTCAAAAACGGTAAAACTCAACTGTTTAACTCTAGGGGAGTTGGAAAATGAGCCTATTTAAAAAAAAAAAATTGAGTGTTCCTTTAAGATTTTAAAATGAGCGGTTCATTCATAAATCTGTAAGATCTTATAACACGAAAGACAAGAGAACGAGCGCAGCGCTGAAAAGGGGCGGGGCTACATAAGCTCTATAGAACTTTCTTTGATATAAAAGTTTCTTTAAATTTCAAGATAAGAGTCAAGAACCCCATTTTATATATCTTAGAGCGGTATATCAGCCAAGTTGTTTTGTCTGCCAATATTTTATACCAATAGTGGATTAACAATATCTAATTATAAATTAATTTACTGAAATGAATGTCAAACAGGCCCACAGTGCGTCTATAGACTTCAAATGTAAACATTAACAGTGTTTTGGGATCACAACAGTTCGTTGTGCATTTAAATGCAACATACACGATCCCATTTAGAAGTATCTTTGCATCCAGTGTAAATGGAAATAGTCATACTGTGGCATTTTAAGTTGAATTATAGCGCCATCTACTGTGCGTTTCTTAAAAGACAATCATTTTGAGATCAGACATTGAATGTGATTATACATGCCTTACACGTATGACCACGTTATTATCGTTAGATTTGCATGCTGTATCGATCAAATTAATCTAAATGGCCAATGATTTTAATCAGAAATGGCAGCGTTATTTAGAGACACGTCATCATTCCTCGCCTGGTGAGACTGTTATCCATAGAAATAGAAATAAGATGGAGGAATGGCTGTTGGTCCGAGAGTATAAGATGGGAGGGTTTTATTGGCCCAGACGCTTCCTTTAACTGGCCAGGTACAATTATTGTTATGATTATTAAAATTGACCAACAAACAGACATATATATATAGACAATATAGAAAATAAGAAAAGAGGGAGAGTGCTCCTAAAAGTCTAAATAATAACAATAATAGTAATTCTCATATTTGATTATGTACCTTTAATTTAGTTTACGTTCGTCATTGTGCTTAATTGTGAATATTATGCAACTACTATTTCTGCAATGTCTTGAAATGGCAGAAATAGTAATAGTTGTATATGTTTGTAGCCAAAGGTGCAAAAATGATCCAAACCACTGCTTGAGAGATAGCATAGTCACGTGGTACCTGTTACTTTTCTCAGTGTTGATCGGGATGACCCAATTACAGCAGTGTGTGATTGATTACTCATTAAAATCATTTATTAAAGAAACTGCTTAAATCTTAAATCTCAGCTAAGAATCGTTTGAATTATTACATTAAAATAATAATACTTTTTTAATGCACAAACAAAACCAAAAAAACTCGTGAGATTTGAACGAGAATCGTGTCTTTTGGGCCAGCATGCGCCCCCTGGAGGAAGAACCACAACTTGGCGTATCGTAGGAAACAGTTATTATTATTAGCCGACAACATTTGCAGCTCAATGGTGCTGTCTCCGTGTGTTTCTCAAATCAGCTGCTGTTTCTAAGTAGTTCAGTGATGGAGGTAAACAAAGATGAAGCGGAGCGCTGCATCGAGATCGCGCTCGGAGCGCTGGAGAACGCGCAGCCGGAGAAAGCGCGCAGGTTCCTGGAGAAAGCGCAGCGGCTCTACGCGACGCCCAGAGCGCAGGGTGAGCGACTGAACCCGGGCTAATCCAGGCCCTGATCGCCCTCGCTTACTCTCATAAAGCACTGAACACTTAGGAAGCGCATTATTGGGTCGTATTTGTTGCTCATTGAATTGTGCATTGAGGGAAATGAGCAGTTTTGTGTTTCATCCGCGCGTAATGTATCCGTGGAAATCTCTAAATGTCGTTCAGTCCGAATGTGCAGTTGTGGCTTAAACACAGAGATGTGATTGTTTGTTCGTGTTTTATTGTATATGTTATGGCTGCAGTGTTATATGATGATGATGATGATCATGATGATGCAACTCTTGCACAGGTCAGATTGAGATGTCATGTGAATCTGACTGTCTCAAACCCCACTGAGCTCTTATTAGACAGTATATTAGGGAATAAATCTATTTTGCATTCGTCACCCCAAAACAAAAATCAAGAAATAGTCATTTATATTGAAATAATTATATTATAAAGAAATAATAATGTTATTTTTATTATTAAGTAACACTAATAATTATGCATAAATAACTATTTTTCAGGAAATTTATTTATTAATTATTTTGATGCATTGTGCCATTTTCATAAAATAAGATCTCATTACTGGGTTGTTTGTTTGTTTAATTTATTGTTTGTTTAATTTATTTTTGTTCATAAAACATGATATTTTTGATCATTTTCTTTAAGCAGAAATATTTCTGCTTAAAATTATATATATATATATATATATATATATATATATATATATATATATATATATATATATATATATAATTATATAATTATATAAAATAAAATATTTGATTTTCTTAAATTTTTACTTAATATTTTCTTATTTTTAAGCAGATATACACACATATATATAATAAAATAAAATAGAATTTATTTTAATGTGTTCTTTTCTATTATATATAATAAAATACACACGCATATATAATATAATATAATAAAATATATATTTGATTTTCTTCATTTTTTTTCTTAATATTTTATTTTCTTAATTTTCTTATTTTCTTTAAGCAGATATATATATATATATATATATATATATATAATGTGTGTGTGTTTGTGTATTTTATTGTGTATATATAATATAATAGAATAAAATTTAACCCTAAAATAAAAACAAAAATCAAGAAATAGGCATTTATATAGGAATATTTATATAAATAGTAATGATATTATTTTTAATATTAAGTAACACTAATAATTGTGTATAAATAACTATTTTCAGGAAATTTTAAATTATTTTGTTGCATTGTGCCATTTTTATAAAGAAGATCTCATTACCGCAATACACTGTAATACAATGTTTTTTTTGTTTGTTTAATTTATTTTTGTTTGTAAAACATATTTTTTTTTAATTTTCTTTAAGCAGATATACATATATTTCTGCTTAAAGAAAGTTATATAAATATCATGTTTATAAATAATAAAATATAATATATTTGTTTTTCTTAATATTTTTCTTAATATTTCCTTTTTTTAATTTTCCAATTTTCTGTAATCAGAAATAATCAAATATAAATATATATATATATTATAATTTTCTTTAAGCATATATATATATATATATATATATATATATATATATATATATATATATATATATATATATAAAATAAGGAGATATCTTTAAGGAGATATCTATATCTATCTATCTAGCTATATATATATATATATATATATATATATATATATATATATATATATATATATATATATAGCTAGATAGATAGATATAGATATCTCCTTAAAGATATCTCCTTATTTTATATATATATATATATATATATATATATATATATATATATATATATATATATATACTTTCTATTATGCACTATAGATGTATTATTTATTTTGTAAGTTATTCAGTTAATTTATTTAGTTTAATTTTTATTTATTTATAAATTTTATATATTTTTCCACAGTTTTTCTTTGGTCTGTTGTCAGTTGTGTTGATTTGCATGTTTTCCTCATGAATATGTCTTGATGGTCAGAGCTGCTGGAGTCTCTGGAGCGGAGCGGCGAGGCCTGGTCTCAGAACAGCGCCGCAGGAGCTCGTCAGCGCAGGTCTGGGGTCAGCAGTAACGGCGCCGCACCGCCGGACTCCAGTAAACCCTACACGCCGGAGCAGGCCGAGGCCGTCAGACGGTGAGTGAACCTCACAGCTTCTGTTTGATGGCAAAACATGTTTCACACGGTTGACTAAACAGCCTCCTGTCAGACAGTTCTTAGGAATCATATTCTACATTTGCAGTATTTTATTTTTTACCACATTTTCTCTGTTTACTCATAATGCTAGTCAAGGTTCCTTAAACCTAAAGCAGGAATTTATTTTTTCCCAAGATCACTTTAAACTTCTCTCTGCCCGTCAGAATTCAGGTTTTTGCAAATGTGTCTAAATATATAAACAGATATTATTCCATAAGATCCAAATCCAAATGCTATTATAGTATTTATTAATATTTTGAATGAGCTTTTTATTTGTATTCTTTAAGATTTCAAATTTTCGGTTTAGTCATTTTGTTAGTAATTTGAGTAGGTTTGAGTTAATTTGGTTAGTTTTTTTTTCTCTCTATTTTTATTTCAGTTTTAATTGTAATAATTTTAGTACTTCAACTTATATGATTAATAAGATCCAAATCTGTGTTATTTAATTATTATTTATATACTGTCATAGTATTTATAAATATTTTGAATTACCATTTATTATATTTTCAGTCATTTTAGTAACTTTTTAGCTATTTTTAATGTTTATGTATTTTTATTATATTATATTTTTATTTGATTATATTAGTTTGTTCATGTTTATATTTTTTTATGTTATAATTATATTTTAATTTTAGTACTTCAACTTATATTATGAATAAGATCCAAATCTGTTATTTATATATTGTCATAGTATTTATTCATATTTTGAATTACCATTTATTGTTATGTTTTCGCTAAGTTTTTAGCAATATTTTAATGTTTTTGTATTTTTGTTATATTATATTTTTATTTGATTATATTAGTTTGTTCATGTTTATATTTTTAATATTATAAATAATTATATTTTAATTTTAGTACTTCAGCTTAAACATTTAATTGAGTTGCTAAAGCAGTATTTTTAACTTAAGTATTGTATTTATTAATGTTTTGAATTATCTTTTTATGTGTATTTTTTAAGATTTCAAATTTTAGTTTAGGATTTAGTAATAATGTTAGTAATTTTAGTAAGTTTAAGTAATTTCTTATGTGATTTTGTTCATTTTTATTAGTTTTTCTTCTATTTAGCTTTAATTTTTTTATTTCAGTTTTAATTGTAATAATTTTAGTACTTCAACTTATATTAATAAGATCCAAATCTGTGTTATTTTAGTATTATTTATATATTGTCATAGTATTTATTCATGTTTTGAATTACCATTTATTGTTACATTTTCACTAAGTTTTTAGCCATTTTTTAATGTTTTTGTATTTTTATTATATTATATTTTTATTTGATTATATTAGTTTGTTCATGTTTATATTTTTTATATTATAAATAATTATATTTTAATTTTAGTACTTCAGCTTAAACATTTAATTGAGTTGCTAAAGCAGTATTTTTAACTTAAGTATTGTATTTATTAATGTTTTGAATTATCTTTTTATGTGTATTTTTTAAGATTTCAAATTTTAGTTTAGGATTTAGTAATAATGTTAGTAATTTTAGTAAGTTTAAGTAAATTTCTTATGTGATTTTGTTCATTTTTATTAGTTTTTCTTCTATTTAGCTTTAATTTTTTTATTTCAGTTTTAATTGTAATAATTTTAGTACTTCAACTTATATTAATAAGATCCAAATCTGTGTTATTTTAGTATTATTTATATATTGTCATAGTATTTATTCATGTTTTGAATTACCATTTATTGTTACATTTTCACTAAGTTTTTAGCCATTTTTTAATGTTTTTGTATTTTTATTATATTATATTTTTATTTGATTATATTAGTTTGTTCATATTTATATTTTTATATTATAAATAATTATATTTTAATTTTAGTACTTCAGCTTAAACATTTAATTGAGTTGCTAAAGCAGTATTTTTAACTTAAGTATAGTATTTATTAATGTTTTGAATGATCTTTTTATGTGTATTTTTTAAGATTTCAAATTTTAGTTTAGGATTTAGTCATTTTGTTCATAATTTTAGTAAGTTTAAGTAAATTTCTTATGTGATTTTGTTCATTTTTATTAGTTTTTCTTCTATTTAGCTTTAATTTTTTTCAGTTGTAATTATAATAATTTTACTACTTTTTTTATTTTTTACTATTTTACTATTTTACTACTACTTCTACTTATATGATTAATAAGATCCAAATCTGTGTTATTTTTAGTATTATTTATATACTGACAGTATTTATTCATATTTTGAATTACCATTTATTGTTATATTTCAGTCATTTTAGTAAGTTTTAGCAATATTGTAATGCGTTTATGTATTTTTTTATTATATTACGTTTTTATTTGATTATATTAGTTTATTATATATTACATTTTTATTTTATTTATATTAGTTTTTTATATTTATATTTTTATATTATATTTTATAGTAATTTTAGTACTTCAACTTAAACATTTAATTGAGTTGCCAAGGCATTTTTTTAAGTTAAGTTTTTATTTTATTTCAATCTTTAATAGTTTTATTTAACAGTAACATTGCTGATGCAGATTCAGTCCTCAAAGTTTGTTGTTTTTGCAGAATAAAGCAGTGCAAGAACTACTACGAGACTCTCGGCGTTCAGAAAGACGCTTCTGAAGACGAGCTGAAGAAAGCTTACAGAAAACTGGCATTAAAGTTTCACCCTGATAAGAATCACGCCCCGGGGGCCACGGAGGCATTTAAAGGTACGGCAGATGGCTGTCACACGCTTGCTTTGGCTGCAGTAATATCAGCATATGTCATGTTATGCCATTTTACAAAGTCTGGTCGGCTGGAGCAGTGTGTTGTGATTGGTGTTTGGGAAATGTCCCGCCCCTTACCATAACCGCCAGTTTCAACACACTACTAACTAACTCAACCAGGCCCCGCCCCTTTATTCTGTGCATGAATTATTTAAATGAGGAATATTGTGAGGTTTGTGTGTTGTGTAGCCATAGGAAACGCGTATGCAGTTCTGTCGAATGTGGAAAAGCGACGGCAGTACGATCAGTTCGGAGAGGAGCGGAGCAGCAGCGGCAGATCCAGCCACAACAACACACAGTTTGAGGCCGATATCTCTCCTGAAGATCTCTTCAACATGTTCTTCGGAGGAGGCTTCCCTTCTAGTGAGTGTGTGTGTGTGTGTGTGTGAAGGTTATCTTGGGTAATGAGAAGCAGAAGCGGTCAGGGTCCAGAATTAACTTTTTGACCCATCTAACTGTTGAATTGAGAAAATTTACATTTTGCTACTTCAAAAAAATGACATTTTTATAATTTTATTCAAATGCATTTTAATATATTTCATATATTTATCTTTTGATTTTGGGATGAAAACAGACAGTTTTCATGAGATTCAAAGAACAACAACTGAGTGAATAGAAAGTTTCATTTCCTTGTGAATGATGATGTTTGTGGAGATTTTGTTTGAAAAATCTCATCTGTGGATCCATCAGTGCTGATTATCAGAACACACACACACACACACACTCCTGCGGCTCTAAATAAAGACGTGTTTCTTTCAGGTAATGTTCACATGTACAGTAACGGACGGATGCGCTTTAATCAGAATCATGGCGAGAGAGGAGAACACCGAGGGGTGAGATGTGTATTCATTTATTATATATATATACAGTGCTCTGAACAAATACAAAAGATGTATTTTCTTTATGATCACTAATACAATTCATGGAAAGATGGCAAAACTAAAATGCATTAAATGTATACATAATAAAACTGAGAAATATATGTCATTAATAGCCATAAAATAAGTAAATTGGTCAATTTTGTACAGTAAAAATGTTGTACAGTAAAAAGTGTCATTTCTGCAGGCCTCATCTTACTCTGTGAGATAAACAGTCACACTTTTCATAGCTTTTGCTGGCTCTGAGACACTCGCTTGATATTTATCCTGCTCTTTTAGAGCAAAAAAATCCCTCATCCCTAAATGAAAGCTTAAAATGAAGGCCTGATTATTGTCACAAGTTCATTATTTTTGAATTTTCTGTGTTACTTTTGCTATATTTTCACACTTAAAACAATGATTTGGTAATCCTCTTGCCCTCCTCTGTGTTAAGAAATAATTCTCCTGATGATTCTCTCTCAAATGCTTTCCATTAAGTCTGAGAATGATTCAGTGGGCTATAAAACATTTTTAATTGTCAAGAAATGACTTCTCTTTAAATGTTTTGGTTCAACATGCTTACCTGTTGATCAAACATTGCCTTAAATGTTTTTATTTTGTTTTATTTAGTAACTTTTAGGAGGTGCACTCATTTTTGCTACACAACATTTTACACAAATCTTTATCTCTAAAGAATCCTAACATGTGCACTCATTTATGCTGTGCTCTGTATATAATTAAATACTGTATTGTATATATTAATATATATTAACTATATTAATAAAATTATATTTTTTCTTTGCAGTTCACTCTAAAAAAATATCAGTACTTATATTTTCCTATTAGACAAGAATTAGAAAATATTTATTTCCATATACATACAGTGCAGTCAAAAAGTTTGGAACCACTAAGATTTTTAATGTTTTTAAAAGAAGTTTCGTCTGCTCACCAAGGCTACATTTATTTAATTAAAAATACAGTAAAAACAGTAATATTGTGAAATATTATTACAATTTAAAATAACTGTTTTCAACATTGAAAATAATCATAAATGTTTCTTGAGCAGCAAATCAGCATATTAGAATGATTTCTGAAGGATCATGTGACACTGAAGACTGGAGTAATGATGCTGAAAATTCAGCTTTGATCACAGGAATAAATTACTTTGTCAAATATATTTAAATAGTACACAGTTATTTTAAATTGTAATAATATTTCACAATATTACTGTTTTTACTGTATTTTTAATTAAATAAATGTAGCCTTGGTGAGCAGACGAAACTTCTTTTAAAAACATTAAAAATCTTAGTGGTTCCAAACTTTTGGACTGTACTGTACATTATACATACATTTTATAATATTAATATTACTTGCATATTGTGAAATATTATTACAATTTAAAATGATGGTTTTTCTAATTTAATATACTTTAAAATATAATTTATTCCTGTGATCAAAGCTGAATTTTCAGCATCGTTACTCCAGTCTTCAGTGTCACATGATCCTTCAGAAATCATTCTGATATGATGATTTATTATCAATGTTGGAAACAGTTGTGCTGCTTAATATTATTTTATAACCTGTGATGCTTTTTCAGGATTCTTTGATTAATAAAAAGTTAAAAAGAACAGAATTTATTCAAAATATAAATCTTTTCTAACAATATAAATCTTTACTATCACCTTTTTATCATTTTAACACATCTGTGCTGAATAAAAGTATTAATTTCTTTAAAAAAAAAAAAACTTGAACGGTAGTGTATATTGTTACAAAAGATTTCTATTTTAAATAAATGCTGAAATTTTATATAAGAATCCTGAAAAAGCATCACAGGTTATAAAATAATATTAAGCAGCACAACTGTTTCCAACATTGATAATAAATCATCATATCAGAATGATTTCTGAAGGATCATGTGACACTGAAGACTGGAGTAATGATGCTGAAAATTCCGCTTTGCATCACTGAAATAAATTATATTTTAAAGTATATTAAAATAGAAAACCATCATTTTAAATTGTAATAATATTTCACAATATTATTGTTTTTTTCTGTATTTATTATGAAATAACTTCGTTCAAAAACATTAAAAATAGTAATGTTTCCAAACTTTTGACTGGTAGTGTGTGTATATGTATAATTTCTATTTTTTTTTTTTCAACACAGATTGTAATTGTAATTAATATAAACAATAAAAATAACTAGTTTTCATTTGCAGAATTGTCTTTAATTATAACCAGTGACTGAAGTTCCATGCTGTGAAGCACAGATGTGTTGTGTGAATGAAACAGCAGAGGGCAGCGATGAGACGTAGATCAGACTGTACTGGAGAAATGAGTTCTGATGACTGATTAGTGTGTGTGTGTGTGTGTTTAGGGAGGTCTTGCTCTCCTCATGCAGCTGATGCCCATCCTCATCCTCGTCATCGTGTCAGCGCTCAGTCAGATGATGGTGACCAACCCTCCCTACAGCCTCAGCTTCAGACCGTGAGTCTCTCTCTCTTTATCTGTATCTCTCGCTGTCACTCTCTTTTTATCTACTTTCACACTTTAAACAGCACCGTTGCTCTTTTGTGTAACTCTTCAGTCGTCACATTTGCTCATCCAGATTTCTCAAGCACTCGTGTCATCAGAATCAATAGAGTTGCATGAAGTTCTGCAGATCTAAACTTCATTCTCATTACTGAACCAAGACAAGCTTGATCATTCGAAATGATTTACATTTTAAAAAGATGAATAAATGATTCATAAAATAAAAAATACTAAAGATATGATCTTTATGCCCTTGTTAGAATCTAAACACAAATCCAGGCAGTCATTTTAATTCTGCTAATTAGATGAATTTATATTGTTTTTTTGTTTTTTGTTCTTTTTATATTTTATATTTTTATTTTTTAAAATATTTTCTAAAACACAAATAAATAAAGTTAAGAAAAAAACATTTTTATTTATTTTTAAACATATTTTATTACATTTTCCAACTTGGCACAAAAATTCCAACAAAGTACTTTTATTTATTTATTTTTTTTTTTTTACAAACTTTTATGTTAATGCAATTAATCATGATTAATCGATTTGACAGCACTAATATATAATGTATAATATTTAATTAATAAATGAAAACATTAAATTCATTCATGTCTAATATATATATATATATATATATATATATTATATATATATAGATATATATATATATATAATGAAAACATGTAATATATTAATTAATTAAATGAAAACATAACTAATTAAAACATGTAATATAAATATATATAATATTTAATTAATAACATTAAAACATTAAAAACATTTAATATATATAATTAATACAATTAAAACATTAATTAATTAAAACATTTAATTAATATATGTGTGTGTAATATTTAATTAATATAAAATTAAAACATTAATAAATGAAATACAATTAAAACATTTAAATAATTATAATATATATATATATATGTGTGTGTGTGTGAATGTGTAATATTTAATTAATAAAATTAAAACATTAAATAATTTAAATACAATTAAAACATTTAAATAATAATAATTTTATATATATATATATATATATATATGTGTGTGTGTGTGTGTGTGTGTGTGTGTGTGAGTGATATTTATGGAATAAAAACATATGGCATAAAATGAATAAGAAATTAATCTGGTTGTGCACTATTTGTAGGTCACTAATCAAATATGCAAATGAGTGACACTGACGTAAACTCTTGATCATGATTATAATGTTCCCGAGAACATCTTGTGCTTGAAGGAAATCTGACCTTCTGTCACTTTATCAGTGAACATGTTCTCGCATTTGATGAGTGACCTAGAAGTAGCGCACAAACGCTGTGTTTTTGATAACTTTGATTTGAAGTGCCACAATATTCATATGATCATCTGATGCATCAGTCGTTGAGTGTGGGGCGCATTGATCACTCTGATGCTCCGTCCTGCACGTGTTGCTCCTGTGCTGAGACCATGCCGGTCCACACAGGGTCCAATCAATAGCAGGTCTTCTGCTGTGATGAGCCGGTTCCGGGCGGTCGGGTCAGAGGTCGAGTTCTGGACCCTGATCATTCTGTCCTGAGGAACTCCCAAAGGTTTTTCTTCAGTTAGTGATGCTGCAAAATGGATGATTTACCAAAACTGAAATTAAAGTTTAGCTGAATAAATGCATGAATGCATCTTAGAAACACTGAAGCTGTACAGCATGTGACATCTCGTCTGATTGGCTGAGAAGGTCTGGAGAGGTTGTGAACTCTGTGTGGACTCTTAATGATTCTCATGGAGTGGAATCATCTGAAGTCTGAGTGGACAGTTGCACATCTGCTGCTTCACACTGCATGTGCATGAAGCCTGTGACCTCTGACCCTGACCTGAAAGGCTTTATATAACACTGTACCGTACTGCTGTTTACTGAGCATTAACTAATGTTAAACTAAAAGCGTAAAAAATGACATTACTTCAAATAAAATAAACATTAACTTCAAATAAAATATATAAAAAACTTGAAATACTAAAATAACTCAAACTTAACAAAAACTAGATTTTAAATAATAATAAAAAATGTTAATCATGCACAAAGTACTAAATCGTTAACTAAAATTAAAATAAAAACACATTTGTTTAAAATATTCACAATTAAAAAAAGTTAACTAATAAAAATGACAATATCACACAAAAAAATTACTAAATTGTTAACTAAAATAAAACAAAATGTAAAAATAATGAACAATTTAAAAATATTAACTAATAAAATGACAAAAGCACACAAAAATTACTTAATCGTTAACTAAAATTAAAATAAAAACAAAATAAAATGTAAAAATAACAATTAAAAAATATCAACTGAAATTATTAAATTGTTAACTAAAGTTAAATAAAAGAGAGAATTTAAAAATACAATTATTATACAAATATTAACAATTAAAATATTAACTAGTAAAAATGACAAAATCACACAAAAATTAGTAAACAATTAAGTGAAATTAAAATAAAAACAGAGAATATAAAAATAAAATTAATTCAAAATATTAACTAATAAAAATGACAAAATCACACAATAAATTACTTAATCGTTAACTAAAATTAAAATAAAAACAAAATGTAAAAATAAAAAAATATATAAAATATTAACAATTAAAAAATATCAACTGAACTTACTAAATTGTTAACTAAAGTTAAAATAAAAAGAGAGAATATAAAAATAAAATTAATTCAAAATATTAACAATTAAAAATATTAACTAGTAAAAATGACAGTCACACAAAAATTACTTAATCGTTAACTAAAATTAAAATAAAAACAGAGAATGTAAAAATAAAATTAATTAAAAATATTTTTTAAAAAAATTACTAAACCAATTAACTAAAATAAATATAAAAACAGAGAATATAAAAATAAAATTAATTCAAAATATTAACTAATAAAAATGACAAAAGCACACAAAAAATTAATCGTTAACTAAAATTAAAATAAAAACAAAATGTAAAAATTTTAATATTCAAAAAAAAAATATCAACTGACAAAAATGACAAAATCACACAAAAATTACTAAATTGTTAACTAAAGTTAAAATCAGAAAATATAAAATTAATTCAAAATATTAACAATTAAAAAGCACACACAAAATTACTTAATCATTAACTAAAATTAAAATAAACAAAATAAAATTAAAAAATGTAAAATATAACAAATAAAAAATATCAACTGACAAAAATGACAATTACACAAAAATTTAACTAAAGTTAACAAATCAGAAAATCTAAAAATAAAATTAATTCAATTCAATCAAAGTTTTTCCTTTTTTATTCTCT